>LUCM01006241.1:0-37675 GCA_008360955.1 Fasciolopsis buskii
AAAATTTTCCCTGGAGACACGACCGGTTTCACGGTTATCGCTGCCCGTCAGGTATGCGTACCCGGTACTCTCGTGTCTAAATATTATCATAATTCAACACCCCGAATTAATTATGCACATATATGTATATATAATGAACAGCAACAAAAGCCAAAACCGAAATGACCCATTTATGTATCTACACCTCACCACCGCCTCTCCTCTAGTTTCATCCCAATTCGGACAAAAAGAAAATTGGGAAAATAGCCAATGAGTAGATATACATAAAACATCTCCAAACTAACCCCAGGCGATGCAGAATTATCAGTCGCGCAACAATAATTATCGATAATAATCGAAAATCCCCCGATTTCCCCACCAAACTCAAACAATGCTTCGCAGGCATCTTAGACGGAGTGTACAAAAAACCACTAATCCTCCCTGGTAGAGACCGGGGATTTTAATGCGTCCAGGTATTCGACAAACGCAGATAAGGGGTCTCATGGGCGTGTAGTCGCAGTTCAAATCTCTACGACAAAGTGGACTTAAACCAGGATGAGAAATCGCTCTACACCCACTCCTTAATCAGTTAATTTTAGCGAATAGCTTTTCACAACCATCAGCATTTTCTAAGTTAGCTTTAGTGATGATCACCTGTTGTTTTATGCGTGTAGCGCGGTTCTCGAATCCATGAATTTCGATTTTACAACCCAATTAGCATAGAATAGAAAAATGTTGGAGAAGTATAGGTAACCATAGTAAAATGCCTACTTGTGTAGTGAAGACAAAATAAAAGGCCGACTACGTTTAAAAAGTGAGGAGGCGATATTGTAGCAACTCAGAAAAGTTCTAATTTCAGAATAAATTTTTGAGTTCCCTGCTGTTCGCGAAACCATTTGGGATCACCATTCGTAACACCAAGTCCAATAACCATGAGCACCATCAATTAGGGACTCGAACGACTCAGAAAAAGAAGCTACACATACAGAAAAGGATTTAGCGGAGAATATTCTTTCACTACAAATATATCTAAGCCGTCTCAAATAAAACTTCCTTTAAGACCGCAAAAATAACTGTGGAACCAAATCTCAATTTTCATGGACCGTGTAAGTTGCCTTGGATTGGTGAAATTCAGTTGGGTCATCTACATGCGCAAAAATGCTTCATTCGATATTTGACCACCTGAGGAGATTAAGTCGTTCAAATTAGCGAAATTTGGGTATTTCACTTACGGCCATCTCCAAGAACATGATTCAGCTTCAACTCAGGTTTAATGAAAACTAACACTTCAAAGGATCAGAACAAACCACGGATATTTACTATCAATAATTGGTCGAGGAATACATTCATCTCATTAAGACCTTCACTCAAAGCCGTACTACCTGTGAATTCAGAATAAGTCTGCAGTTAGAAATAGTCAGTAGTATCATCTTTACATGAGGGTGGAACCAACTGACCGGCGGTGGTCAGGTGCATTAAGCATCTGTCACTAAAAAAGGATGAGGTTAGAATCCCAGATCCGCCGGTCCCCCTGCTTGTAGACGCCGACCACCTATCACCAGGTTCGTTAGCACACCTAAATCAGATCGTATATAGTTTTGTACCACTCCAGGTCCCACGGCAGTTGCCGCTTCCCCCTGCCATTAACTGCGTAGTGTAGTAAGTTCTTTTTTTATTATCTAAACTAAGAGAGTAAACCCAATGGACGCCGGGCACACTGCATGGATGAGATGTATGGAGGAGCATTCAGGTATGAATCGGCTTGTAGATCTTGTTTTAAAGAGATGGGTGGAAAATACAGCATTTTTCACAGTCGACAACAACCAAAGCGCATGGATGAATAAAACTCACGATAGCGCCGGCAAAAAAGAGAACGAAACAACATCCTGCCGATGCGCAAGCGACCGAAAATTGAAAAACAAGTCAGGGTCGCTGATGACCTAGATGCTCTAACGTTGGACACGGCGAGAAGAGAAAAAGAAGATGAAGGTCCTCCACATGACCGCAAAGCACAAGGGCAAGGTGGGTGAATTCATAATAGTAAAACAAGGCGCGAAAGAAATACAAATAGATCTAGCGCGGTAAAGAAAACCGAAAATAGAGCACATTAGTGCAAAGTAAACAGCTGCATGAAGCACGAAAATAATTGCAAGAGATGCAGGAAATCCAGAATAAAAAGAGAACGAACGAAAGACCCAAGTAAGTGGAGTGAAGGAAAGGTTACGGAACGTGCCTCTTCTAATCCGCCCACGCCTTGAACGAACAGCAAAAAATAACGAATTCCAAATTACTAGCTTCTTTTCTTACATTCACCATGAAAGAAGATCAATATTAAATCTTAGACACCCACCGCATCATCGTCATGGTTCATCGTTAAACAATAAACCAAGCATCATTTGCCAGCGTTACATGTTTATATAAGAAGAGTAAATATCCAAGGAGAACAGGGGGTGACGTTACGAACGTGGAAAGAAAAGTTTCGTGAGAGAAAATACAAGGAATGGTCTCAACGAAATGGCGTAACATTTCCATATTGCTGATTCAACAGAAGATGGCAAAACGATCGCCACTGCTCACGGTTCGCTACCATAACCTCGGGTTCCTACTGTCGAAGCTAACCAAAAGAGCCGTATAATCTCCACAGCTGATTACCGGTCCCTTTTTGACAGATGCTTGGTTTTTGAGTGCGATCTAACGGGGATTAGCGCAACTCCTCATTAAGCCAGTGCACAATCTTATTCACGACCATGAAGCTTTTTGTTTACATGGACCGCATAGGTGCATCATCATCATCATCGTTCAGCGTTAAACAGCAAGGTAAGCCTCACTGACTGCTGCTTTTCCCCAGAGTTACACCTCTCTATAAAGATTGAATATCCAAGGGGAGCAGGGAGTGGACCCACAGGAAAAGATACGATGCTGTTGCAGCCAACACACCGAAAACAGTCTAACTGTACGAACGCACTTTTCCAATCATTCTGATTCGATAGAAAATGATAACATGATCGCCACTGTTCACGGTTCACTGTCATATCCTTCAATGTCTCCAGCCAGCTAGTTGACGAGTCTCTCGGACCCCAACCACGGAGACGTGAGACACTTACTTTACCTAAGTTCGCTGTACATTTTCTCAATCTACGCTATCACGTCATCTACTGACCGCCACATGGCTTCTTCTGCTCCGTCATAGGAACCCAAAATAGGTCACGATATGGCAGACGAGTGTTCGACATACGCAACACGCGATCCAACCAGTAATAGTCTACTCAGTTTCGTACGCTGAAATAAGCTATTCTGAGAACCGGCACCTAGTATTAGATTCCTGACCTGCACATTACTCACCTGATCACTCCATCCAATCCTGGCGATACTACGTAGACATCGGTGGTCGAAAACCTCCAAGCGACGAACATCTCCGGCACGCATACTCCATGTCTCGCAGCCGTACAACCGTACAACCGTACAACCGTACAACAGAACTGAGCACACTGCGGCACAGTAAATGCGACCTTTCAACCTCAGTGAAGTATCAGGCCGACGCCACAAGTGCTTAAGTTCAATGTAAGCTGCTCGAGCCTTCAATGTACGCGTGCTCACCTGTACTGCCGAGGTAGCATCGCTCGACAAGAAGCTACCAAGGTATGTGAAACGGTCCGCAAACGTTAGTTGCCCTCGATCCAGTATCAAGTTCGGCGCTGCTGTCGTCCAGTCCAGTAACAGCATTTTGCACTTTGAAGGTGCAAAGCACATGCCAAACCGAGCTACAAACCTCGAAAGTCTGTCCAGTACATGTTGTGCATGATCCGCAGATTCGAACAGACACGCGACGTCATCCGCGTAATCTAGATCACATAGATTCTGTTCCTTCGTCCTGGAGATTTCCTAAAGCAACTCTCATTGCCTCGTCCATGACGAAGTTGTAAAAGCATGGAGAGATGGGATGGGACACCCTTGCCGGACGCCGCTAGTCGTTTCGAATGAACTTCACAATTCACCCTATACCCTCACGCGACCAGAGGTGTGCAACTACAATGCTCGCAACAGGTTCACGAACTACGCTGGCATACCCTTCCGGTGGAGAGCACTGAATAGTGTTCGTCGATCCACTGAGTCGAACGCGCCTTTCAAGTCCAGAAAGACTACAGTCGTAGGGCGGCGGTGTGTATGGCGCGTTTCGAGTAACTGCCGAAGAGTGAATATCTGGTCGTTGCCACCTCGACTTAGACGGAATCCGGCCTTCTGTTCGCGGATGTTACCGTCGCGAATCGGTGTCAAATGACGCTGCATTATCGAAGCTAGCACCTTAGTAACTATCGGAATTAAACTAATCCCACGATGACGGCTACATTCACTCCGTGTGCCCTTCTTGAAGATGGGTACAATCAGTGACTCATCCCTTCGATAACAGAATACGCTCCTCGTTCCAAATATCGTGAACCAAGGAGTTAAGTGATTTCACCAGAGCTTCTCCATCCCATTTGAAAAGGACCGGGGGAAGTTCGTCGGGACCGGCTGCTTTTCCAATCTTCCGAATTCGAATATTCGACTCCATTTCCAATTCCGTTGGGTGATCGAAAGACACCTCGCAAGAATTCGCAGCTGCGGACGTGGAATCAACTACATTGGTGTGCGGCCCAGCATTTGGCATCTGCCATGGATGAGCTCACCATTTCCATCGCGCGCGATTTCACTAGCCGAAGTCAAACTCAAACCACCTTAGACAGACTTTGACTGTTACCTGAAGCAGCTGCTAATTTCATTGTTGCAGATACCTTAACTCACCTGCACTCACGCTCATGCTTAATGCTTATCCTCAATTGACGCCGCAGCTGCCGATGTTTCTTGTTTCCCTCTTTGCAGTTAGGGAGGTGGCGTTTCTGTTCCATTAGGCTCAACGATCCCAGTGAGATCCAGTGTATTCGATGAACGCTAGATTTACAGCTACAGGAGAAACCTGCTGCCAATCTCTTGCCTGATTTCGTCCCAGCGTTCGTCTACATTGCTGCTCTTCGAGGTACTTAATTAAATCACTTGATACTGTAATATCAGAACTTTTAACTCTTCCGAACAGGAGTGACGAGTTTGTCATAAAACTCGTCTTTTTGCATGCCAGCACTGAAGCCTGCTGGAGCGCATGCCGAGATGACAAATAAGTTGCGCCTAAACATAACTATCCCACCGAAAGTTGACTGATCCCCGCAGTCTCACGGGGCACAAACCACTGTTATTTGGAATCCAGTCTAAAAGGGCCCCCTCAGCCTTCTCATTTGATAGTATCCCTACACCGCCTTGAGTTGTTTCGGTCCTGAATTGTGTAAGAAATACCTTGACGAGACATAAAGGGCGGTTAGTCGAATTACTCTACTGTACTCTACCTCACTGACGCAGCAGACATCAGAGTTAAACACGCCTGTTGGCCAACCTGCATTAGAGCAAGCACATTGAGGAAATCGAGATTCAAAGGATGACGAAGCTTGAGAAAGTGTGAGCTAGCGGACTAAAAACCACTTATTACGCTATTTGCAAGTATCGGGCAGGTTATCAGTGGGGACATTATGGGTAGGCAGAGCGGCAAAGAAATTTGGTTGGGGACCGAGGAGAGGTTTGAATAAAAAGGGAACTCCGAGCAGTAGTGCATTTATCACTACGCACCCTACTGGATGCAATGATTATCCTACTTAACGACCGATGCATTATGGAATTCTTTGTGGACTTGTAACCCGTTGGACATATTGGACGTGTACTGCTATGGAATCCAGCCGCTAAGCAAAAGAACAACTAAAGTTCGCAACCAAGGATTCCGGTTCTAACATCATCATCATCATCATCATCATCATCATCATCGTTCAGCGTTAAACAGCAAGGCAAGCCTCACTGACCGCTGCCTTTCCCCAGAGTTACACGTCTCTATAAAAAGGATGAATATCCAAGGGGAACAGGGAGTGGACATACACAGGCGGGAAAAGATAAGATGCTGCTGCAGCCAACACACGGAACACAGTCTAACTGTACAAACGCACGTATTTTCAATCTTTCTGATTCGATAGAAAATGACAACATGATCGCTACTGTTCACGGCTCACTGCCATATCCTTCAGTGTCTCCAGCCAAGTCTTTCGGACCCCAACCACGAAGGCGAGACACTTACTTTACCTAACTTATCTGTACATTTTCTCATCCCACGTTGCCACGTCATCTGTTGGCCTCCACATGGCTTCTTCCATTCCTCAGGAGGAACACAAAATAGGGCGCGATATGGTAGACGAGTGTTCGTCATACGCAACACGTGACCCAACCAGTAATAGTCTACTTTGTTTCATACGCTGAAACAAGCTATTCTCAGAAGTGGCACCCAATACCAGATTCCTAACCTCAATATTACTCACCCGGTCACTCCATCCAATCCTAGCCATACTACGTAAACATCGGTTGTCGGAAACCGGTTCTAACAAGAACCTAACCGCAAGGGAGCGGCTCATCATTATTATTCACCCACTCATTCTCCCGACTAAGCTGGCAACTCAGAACATCCAACCTGGAAGACCAAGAGACCACTTCATCAGGCCTCTGCTCATTGACCTTTTAGGCATGATTGTATTTTCGGCTTGGAGTATGCCATCCTGCACGGCTCGTTGGGTTAGGAGGCACGGAAGCCGTCACACAATCTCGAGATGCAGTCCCGTGACAGCAGCGTACGATCGCAAGAGGACAATATAACTGACCCACAGATAGACAAACTGGGTAAATTGGGCGCATGAAATCATGCCTTAGCATAAGCTGAGTTGTGCATTAGAATCCAACAAACTAAACGTGACAGGTTTCCCCTTAAAATGTAACCAAATCCATCTTGAAAGATCGAAATATTTGTAACAAACATCTCAACCCTAGTCTACTATTACGCGAATCGCGCCATGAACAAGTTTATCAGATGTAATTCACCCAAATTGTCGTCCCAGGTTGACCGAATGCAATACCACTAGGCTCGCATTCCGACTTTCCGTACCCGAATTTTCAGCCTTCGGGTAAACCTCAGGGCCTAGACGGCAGCTGAAAACCGGTGAATCCACAACGTATCCGTCAACTCAAACTTTTCTCACATTCCTCTGCATCTTAGTTTAAACCAGTACACTCATTATAGTTCCCTTTCTCCAATGTTAAACTGGATCGTATCGCATGGCTGGCTTGAAAACAGATATGGTGCCAATGCGACATGTAATTCATTGTAAGATGCCAGGAAAGCTATTGAACTAAGCACCTTTAAATGATGTTAATCTAGTTTGTTTCGGTTCACTGTTAACTGTTACCAAAAAGCATCATGAAATGGATTTGGCGTCAGTGACTGCTACCACAAAAACCTAGTCGAAAGCTGCAGGACAGACTACACGGAAATTACGAATGAATCGCATTACGAATAGAGGTTAGTTAAAAACGTGGTGAACGTCAAACTACTGCCGCTTGTCTCGTTGTCATAGCTGGATAACTGGAAGTTATACGACATACCGAAAGCGCCGCGGGTTTTTTGTTACTGAACCCCCCCCCCACTGTATTTGTGTCAAGAATGGAATAACGAACGGTTACAATTAAGTGTTAACTGACGAAGAAAGTTAACCACAGAAAAGAGGTTATTTCACGGAATGCCTATTCCATGTGTGCAGTTAAAAGGGAATGGTCTATAGCCGTTAGGGTTCATTACATGGTGGAGCGGACCAGGAAACATGATTCTGAGAATAAGAGACAAAACTACTTAAGATCCCAATAGGCCACATGCGATAGCAAGCCGGCCAAACAACGTGTTATCTATCATCAAAGTGACCGTTGGACTTCGAATTCGAACCTCTGATCTTTTGGGAATGAGACAGTTAATCCATTTGATCACCACTGTTCAAGCCCGATGAAAAACAGCGTTTCAAATCCATTGAACTACCACTTGAAACAAGATATTCCGGCTTTCCCTCTTGTGTTTAACTACTACCTCCAAAAAACTGCCTGATTTGGTATGATGACTTCCAGGATCCGTGACCCAAATAGATACGCAGAATGGCTTTCTCAAACCGAAGATCCAGCCCTGTTTGACAGGACGATAGACAGAGACCAGACAAAGTTCAGTCTCAAGGACTCAGCTGTTTGAGTAACATGGTTCTACTCGACCGATTGGTTATCGGTTAGCCCTTGAAGAAGTCGCTCCAACGAACAAAGACGAGAAAGCGGTTTGCCGATGGAAAAGCCTCCATTAAACTTACATAGGAATGGTGTATGGAAATTTTCTCGGGAGTGAGAGAAGCCATCAGACCAGTGAGTAGCTATCTTTCACTTGAACTTGGCAACACCCCAAACACGAAGAATGTTAATCCCTCCTGTCCGGTCTGCCTTGTTGGGAACATGGAGCAAAGGATTTGAACTGATGGTGAAACGGTTATTCATGCATTAGGCAAAACAATGCATAGAAAGGCAACATTCGAAGCAAAGTGAAAACCGCTTTTGTCACAATGCCTTAAGAATCAGCCTTTCGAGTAGGATTCAGCTAGGGATCCCAAAGAAAAGACACTTCTGTAGTGTGGGCAACCGCCAAACATCGATCATTCATATACCTCCAGGAACTTGTCTAGGTCGGGCTTTGCTAGCTTACGACCCCCTGATATGCGGGAATTGAAAGTGATGACACCAACGGTTGTGACTTGTTAGGGATGTACGATTGTGACACTGATGACGGACGGAAAACAAACTGAACGCACTGATTAGACCTAGATCTAGGCCATTCACTTGGTTCACTGTTATGCTGGCACATTACCAGCTACACCAAGATACTCTAGCTAGAAATCTTGCAAATGTTAAAGCAAATATATGCTGCATCTCCAAAAAAACGTAATTAAACCCAGATACAACCTATTTCTCTCTCCATTCTTCATGTCAAATGATTTGACTATTAAGCGCTTAGTAATGCTGTCATCAGGATTGTCTTGAAGAGGAACGCCGAATATGTGGAATTAAACTGGATCCCATTCAACAGCCGTTTTATGTGCACTTCGGTTGAAAGGTTCAGTAAGCGTCAACAGCAATCGACCAGAACCACACTCTTTATCTGTCGTCTATATGCTTCCATCGAATGCTAGGGGTAAGGGCAAATTCCACCAGGTTCTGCCCTCACTATTTCAAGGTGTGCGTTCAGTGGACGTTGCGATTGTTGCCGGTGAGTCTAACGCCTAAATTGGTTGTCTGGAAAAGACAGAAACATACCGGAGGCCAACTTGATGCCACAGTCGAATAAATCAGCAACGGTGATGACCCTATCTAGGCTTCTATCGACGACAGACTGCTTCTGGCGAACACATACTTCCCCATACGTCACCTTCACAAAGCTGGACTTAGACCTCGGTCACCGATAACTAGGATCCATTGAAGGTTGTCGATCACTCAGGTCGACTTAGCTTAGAGGTATGAAGAAGTCAGTTTCGGTTTTGGCCTCGGTTGATGCTTCCTGTCTCCCTGGTTGGGGCCCAAGAGAGGAGGACTGTTGCTGGTCAGAGATGCTAAGATATGGCTCAGAACCGAAGCCAGCGGCGCGAATGCTGTACAGGCTGTCTGTAGGACTCGTGTCCTCTGAAAACTGAGAACAAAACCAAAAAATCACACGTGTACGGCGAAATCCCCTAAAAAGACGTTTCATCACCTTTTTTTTCTTTTCATCCATTTCCTTTATTTACATGTTGTTGCGTTGGCACCATGCTCGTCCCCAAGCCGGTGTAACATATATTCTGGTTCACACCTGTGAACTTGGACCAAGCTTTCATTGTTGCTCGTTTTCGTTAGCACCCAGCCTGTCCTGCGCAGCTGCTACCAGCCGATGAGCTCCAATCGTAGTTTTCTCTGTGGTAGCTGTCACAACGAAATATCCAAGATCCGAGCGAACGCAACGGATAGACGAAAAAACCCTGCGCACAGCAACAGAAGTCACGTAAAACTAAGGCAAACCTTACGAACGACGGGTACCTTAGACCCTGTTTGCCCTGTTAGATTACCGAAGATCCGGCCCTACGATCGTGCCACAGTGAGATGCGTAAGCCCCTGCGAAGTTAGCTAATTAAGAGTCTGAGAATTTGCCGCGAGCAGTGGTGGTTAGGAAAATACGGGGAAATGGAGAAGGCTTTGGCGATCGGCAACAGTCGCACATCTGAACGGCTGACTTAAATCACTGGTCCCGCAAAATCAAATATATCTGAGAAAATTGGGGAATTCAATGGTTCATTGACTGACTATCGGGAGCGTTTGGCAGCACACCTTAGGGAGCAATGCAGCTGCCCACTTTTGCAGTAGGCCTTCCAATAACGCTCACAACTGAAGTAACGTACATCGAAATCCGTTGTCCATCATAAACGGAGGTCATCAGGGGAACAGGACCATAACCCATTGCCTCCAATCAAGACGCTGAACGTGAAAGGAAAATCATGACTCAAATCTCTTGGTCACCGGCTCTGTTGGAACCCTAAGGAGCATTGGGACGCTGGTCTACAATGGTAGAACGTCTCAGTATGGTCGGGGACTGTCTCAAGCGCAGAGTTGACTGCCCCCCCCCCTTAAACGACAATCAAAATGTTCCCAAATAACCGCGCATCTCAAACAACTATTATCTTATGGCGGTAACCTCCCCGATACAGTGACACGACGAATAGGACATCTCGGGGCTCTCCATGGGCAATCAGTGTAGAGATGGTTAAACCATGATTGAAAACCAATCACGGGCGACATACGAAGCACATCGCAACATGCGGTCGAGAAGTGTTACTGGAGGCCCGGGATGTCTGGCCTCAAGGAGGTATGAATGAGCAGTCGCGAGCTCCTAGTGAGTAACGACAATCAGACCGTCCTGCAGCTTTGGAGGCTATACTGTTTGAGGTAAGGTTCCCTAAGCCAACGCTCTATTTCGATTTGGACGACTAGGCAGTGCCACAGACTACTGACAAACCATTGTGATGAATAACCGATGATGTGGAGGTGAAAAATGGAAATACTAACATATGTGGTGAACTGGACACGCTTTTTTCCTTTTCTTCTGATTGTTTACCTCCTTGGTTATGGCCCCGATGACACACGACTTGTACACGGTTATTCCTTGCAGAGCAAGTCGTTTGACCCCAGGCTCGGAGTCGAACTCTTCTGCTATTCTCCCGCTCATATATATATATATATATATATATATATATATATATATATATATATATTAACCGGTATATCACGAAGATACGATGAAGCAGTCATTCAAAGACAATCACTACTGTAGATTGTTCGCAAAAAGCGCCCTCTTCTAGCATGATCGAATAATTTTACAACAGTGAAGAAAACAAAATGATCAAGTGACTGGAACGGTTAGACCTTTCACGAACAGCGATTTGACAATCAATTACTGAGCACTCATGAATATACTCGTATTAATTCTTCAAGATGGCCGGACCTTGTTGCACCGGAATAGGTATGAAACTCGCATACGACAAGAGGATGGTGCACGCGTTGTCATGCTAAGTCTCTATAGTACTTATGCGTAGCGGCAGATTTGTAAGCCTGAAAATTCCGCCTTGCTTAATATACTATGTCAAAAGGAATTATTTAGCCAACGACCGGTTTCACGACCGACTGAATGAACTATCCTCATTGCAAAACTTGAAAGGCCATCAATAATACTGATCAAGACCATGGTATGCTCAGTGGCTCGCTTCCCATTTTTGATGCCTAGAGTACCACCAAATTTTTATTTTACTACTTCCGCCGTAAACCTTCCTTACTCTCCCCAATCGCATCCTGAGTTGGCTATCTGTCGTTTCCCATGTTCGTTCAGCCGAGTTTATCCAAGAATTCATCTCGCCAGTGATTTCCAATTACCTTCATAAAGTTACCCATTGTGATGAGTGCAAAGCTAGTTTCCTAGCCCGCATCAGAGGATAAGTACTCTACTTCTAGCGCAAACCTAAAACTCGATCGACACTCCAGCACTGTAGATAGGTGTGAAATAGAGACTAGTAAGGTGCTACTTCTTGATCAGATTCACCAGATAGTCGCCACTCTATCAACGATCACTTGGTAAATGGCGATTGGGACCTTATTATCTAAGGTCGCTCCGTGTTCCAAGACCAAGGTTGTCGGCGTCCTCATTTAGTGAACATTCGCGACTACGCAGTACTCCCTTTCCACCATACTCATGTAACAAATCACCGGACAGTATATTCGCGGCCTCTTCTGTTACCTCTTCTTCGCCGAAACTCGCTTCATGAGTTCATTGTTCCGAAAACCTTTCTCGCTTGGTTAGGAAGCAGGCAGTCAGTCAACCTGGTCACGAGGTCTCCATATGCAAACTGCCTTCGTGATATGAGAAGCTTGATCAAGAAAAGCCGTAGTTGCTAGCGTGGTACGAATTAAACAGCGCTGTTGCCTACAGCTTTGGGGACCAAGCGGAGTTGGACATTTAACTATTTATTGTGCAAATGAGATAAATTTGAGGATTTCAAATAAGACCGGAAGAGATCAAGCGGATCAAGTGTCTGTCACCGAAAGGATCAGAGATTAGAATCATGATTTTGCCGGTCACTTTGGTGGTAGCTGGCAACTCCATGTCACCCAGCTACTTACTACAAATTGATTTAAAGAAACTTTTATACCACTTCGAATTTCAGAATCAAAGTTGCCAGTACTACCCCATCCATCCACCACATAGTGGATCATAGTGGACATGGAACATGTCCCTTACATTGGACTCACGCTTTAAGCGTGCCGTAAACGACTCGTCCCGCTTCCTCTCGATGCCTCACAGCATCAACTACACAAAGACCAAGAATGGTACAACTAAAGCCACGGAGTGATGGATGAAAGCACTTATGCGGAATATTTTCACCAGGCGCGACAAAGAGAGGAACCCGTGGGCTCAAATGGGATATGTAAGAACAACGCGAAACAGTCCCTTGGTTCACATTCTTATGTCTTTTCGCCATGTCAGACAGATCACCGTGATTCATCTTGGTCTTTCTGGACTTGAAAGGCGCGTTCGACTCAGTAGATCGACGAACACTATTCAGTGCTCTCCACCGGAAGGGTATGCCAGCGTAGTTCGTGAACCTGTTGCGAGCATTGTAGTTGCACACCTCTGGTCGCGTGAGGGTATAGGGTGAATTGTGAAGTTCATTCGAAACGACTAGCGGCGTCCGGCAAGGGTGTCCCATCCCATCTCTCCATGCTTTTACAACTTCGTCATGGACGAGGCAATGAGAGTTGCTTTAGGAAATCTCCAGGACGAAGGAACAGAATCTATGTGATCTAGATTACGCGGATGACGTCGCGTGTCTGTTCGAATCTGCGGATCATGCACAACATGTACTGGACAGACTTTCGAGGTTTGTAGCTCGGTTTGGCATGTGCTTTGCACCTTCAAAGTGCAAAATGCTGTTACTGGACTGGACGACAGCAGCGCCGAACTTGATACTGGATCGAGGGCAACTAACGTTTGCGGACCGTTTCACATACCTTGGTAG
Organism: Fasciolopsis buskii; assembly: GCA_008360955.1. Lineage (NCBI taxonomy): Eukaryota > Metazoa > Platyhelminthes > Trematoda > Plagiorchiida > Fasciolidae > Fasciolopsis > Fasciolopsis buskii. Next base: position 13,491 of record LUCM01006241.1, read on the forward strand.
CTTCTTGTCGAGCGATGCTACCTCGGCAGTACAGGTGAGCACGCGTACATTGAAGGCTCGAGCAGCTTACATTGAACTTAAGCACTTGTGGCGTCGGCCTGATACTTCACTGAGGTTGAAAGGTCGCATTTACTGTGCCGCAGTGTGCTCAGTTCTGTTGTACGGTTGTACGGTTGTACGGTTGTACGGCTGCGAGACATGGAGTATGCGTGCCGGAGATGTTCGTCGCTTGGAGGTTTTCGACCACCGATGTCTACATAGTATCGCCAGGATTGGATGGAGTGATCAGGTGAGTAATGTGCAGGTCAGGAATCTAATACTAGGTGCCGGTTCTCAGAATAGCTTATTTCAGCGTACGAAACTGAGTAGACTATTACTGGTTGGATCGCGTGTTGCGTATGTCGAACACTCGTCTACCATATCTTGACCTATTTTGGGTTCCTATGACGGAGCAGAAGAAGCCATGTGGCGGTCAGTAGATGACGTGATAGCGTAGATTGAGAAAATGTACAGCGAACTTAGGTAAAGTAAGTGTCTCACGTCTCCGTGGTTGGGGTCCAAAAGACACGCCAACTAGCGGGCTGGAGATCCTCGAGGTTATGGTAGCGAACCGTGAACAGTGTCGAACGTTTCATCATTTTTGTTGACTCAAGGATGGTATTAATACCCCCGTACGCTTAGACACCTGCTAACAGTTCTACGCACTGCGTCCTAACGATTGAAGTGTTCCCACAAAAGTTCAAGCAAGAAGGCAAATTACCGGCACCCTCCACTTCGTTGACTGATCTTTGGTAATCAGTCCAGAGCAAATGGCCAAACTCCCATTCCAAACCAACCACGGACGACGTAAGAAGCATATGACAGTACGCTCATCAACAACTGTGGCGAAGGTATATAATGGCCACCCAGGATGTTGAACCCCATCCGAAGGACATAGAAAATGAGAAATCAGTGGGCAACATGATCCTCAGATCGTTCTACTGTCTTGTAGATTAAACCATTCGATCAAAGGATCGGGGTAGGGTACCCTAAGTCAGACCCCAATTTGGTTCCAGCAACCAGATAGTATCAAGCCCACAGATAAATCATGGGATCCTGATGGATAGCCGATGACGTGCAGATGGAGAATGGAAGGTGCGGCGAACCTTTTTCTTTTCTCGGTGATTTTTTTGTTCTTCGCTATGGTACCGATGACACCAGGCCTGTGCACAGATGTGTAATATGTATGCGCGTGTGCAGTAGAACTCATGCTCTATGACATCTAGAGCCTACAATGCGCTGAAGGGATATTTGCCCCCACGACCGAGGAGCATTCTCTTGACCTGGGATGGGTGCAGTGGAATGGGCATGCCCCATAGGTGGTGCTAGGGCCTACTAATCGGGAGGAAGGAGGAAGTGGAAACCCTGACCCTGGAGGCTGGAATGAACTTTGGATCCCTAAGAAAACCTGCTTTGGTCTGGTCAACCTGGAAGCCCAAACAAATACCACATGTGTTCGACTGAGATCCTTTCTTGATGAATTGACCAGCAAAACTGCCCAGTTCACCTTGTGGACAGCACCACCTTTGAACTCTTCCATCATAGGGATGGAAAATGTTTTGTCGGGGGCAGTGTGAAATCAGGCAGATGTATATTTAAACAGCAATAAGTTTACCGCTGTTTAAAATTGCATTATGTCCGCACTACGATCACTAATTCCTAGCACCAGATACAAAAAGATGAAATGAAGATTGATGGGATATATATAACACCGGCTTGAATACAAGCATGGTGCCAACGAAACGTAAATGAAATTCCATGGGTGGGCAGGTAAGAAAAGGAAAATAAACCTTTTTTGTTTTCACTGTAGATGTGTTGTAATTTTTTTGATTGTTTTCAAAAAACTTTTAAGGGAGATTGGCCACACCATTTGCACCGCTAACTTCGGTTCTAAGCCATATCTCTCAGCGTCTCCAACCAACAACAACCCTCACCCCTTGGGCCCCAGTCGAAAAGGCGGAAAACAGTAACCGAGGCCAAAGCCAAACTAACCTCTTTATACCTCTATATCAAGCCATAGCCTGACCGTCACGTCGACTCTTCTAGCCTTGTCCAGCGCGTGCAAAAGCAACACGAAAAGGTACGCGACGGCTGTCCGCACCCGACACACGATAACGCACTTAGTCATTGTTCCCCCGATGTTCTCACCAGACTAGAATAATGCTTCCGAGATATCGATGGTTGAAAACAGGAAGTCAGGAAGTCGCTGGGCATCCCCAACACGAAGAGGCCAGGTCTCGCAATCGTAAAGAATACCATGAATATAGTATTGCACACCCTTTCTTTGAGAGAAAGCCGGATGTCATCGCAGTGCCACAAATGTCCCAGGTTCGCGAAAGCTGCTCTGTCTTTCGCAATCCGTGGGGTGACCTCCCCAACACCACTAGGTGTGATCGGACTCCTGAGATAGTCGGAGCTATTGATTAATTCCAACCGATTACCGCGAAGGATGAGTCCAGGCACAGGCTCCCGCCAGTCTTGAATAAGTATCTTACATCGCACATACCGTACCTAGATACCCCAAGCGGTCTAACACGCGTTGAATTGCCTCTGGATCGTTGCTCAGCAAGACCACATTATCGACATACCCTAAGTCAAAGATTCTGTTCTCTGGGAGGAGTCCAACTCCATCGTCCAATAGACTAGATAGAGCATTTTGTAGTGCATCCTTTATGACAAACTGAATGAAAATGGGGATACTGGGAAGCCTTGCCGTACCCCACTGGAGACGACAAAGCATAGCGAAAGCTGGTAATATGCCCTAACCCGACCTGAGGTATGGCGGTACAAATCCTGGAGGACCAGCACACACACTTCCCAGGTACTTTATTCCTCAACAGCGTCATGATGCAGACCTACCAACGGAGTCGAATTCCGCACGAATATCCAGCAAGACAATGATCGTCGGTCTTTGGAAGGTAAAACGGTACTCTAACACCCGTCGGAGAGTAAAATTTGATCGATGAATCCACGACCAGCACGAAACTCGGCCTGTTCCCGCGCTTTTTTCAGGCGTCGTACAACCTGCGGAGAATGACGGACGAAAGCAGATTTGATGCAATCGGGATTAGGCTAATAAACACGTGCTCAGCGCAGTTACTACGCAAGCCCCATTTAAAAAGGGGACAACAATCTTCCTCGGAGTACTTAAAGTTCTCTGACCAGTTTCATTCTTCCATATTTAAACAGAAAGCTCATAGGAGCCCGAAGCTTGCCTTGCTATTTAACGCTGAACGATGATGATGATGATGCTTTAGTACACCCTAAGACTGGGATTTCCATAAGGATCTCCACCTCAGTTGGTGAATCTGTCGTAACAGGCCACTTGACGCTTGCCGCTATAGCTACGAGAGGGCCAGTGAAACAGTACCTGAAGGTGCTCCGCCCAGCGCACAATACGGTGTTGAAGGTTGTAGATAGCCGAACCGTCAGCTTCACATATAGTTTCGCACACATTTAATGCTTTCGCACCGGTAGCTCGAATAAGGTGAAACAGTTTGCAGGAATTTCTCATGTCGGTAACACGTTCCATCTTCCAAACTCGCTGAGACACCAGATCCTGCGATCTCTACGCAAGCTCGCTTTGGGTTGACTTCTTGTTACGAGCCGTGGCTCATTATACTCGCTACCAGCCGGGATGGAGGGGCATGCATCAAGAAGGCACGGAGATTCATCAGAAGACCTGGGTGTCACAACGAGACGGATCAAGCCACAACTAACTGAGCTAGCAGAATACAAGACATTCGTGATAACCGATCAGCGCTCATTGACATTTTGAGGTGGGAGCAATCCTAGGTTTTCAGCCAGTGCCCTTTGAAAGGCTGACAAACGAGTCGGATAGACTGGTTTGTAGCAATCCAAAGGACGCAGCCATACTACATAATGTCTTAATGAGTCTGCGGAAGGACCTCATGGACTCTAACCTAACAGACTAACGGGACAATCTACTGCCTAAAACTCCTAGATTTAGACGCGAATCGTGGACCGACGCCTCTACTCATCTTCAAACCACTGTGTGCCTCGGAAAACCAGGTATGGCGAGGGAATCGATCTCTGGCATGCATAACGATCGAACTTACTCGTTAAAAGTGTGATCAATAAACTCGCCCCTATCTGAATGTTCTTTTCGTACCATGCTGTAGTTTTTCTTGTCTATGGTTTGTACGCTTCTTCTGCTACGTAACTAACGCATGAAAGGATAACCGTCATGCCCGGTAAGGGTACACTACGTACAGATGGACCAAGAGGCATGATCCTCGAGCTTGGACGGTCGCAGCACTACATGAGTCAGTAATGGGTCAGAGTATGGGCGAAAATGAATACGATCTACAGAGCAATACCGACAAATTGATAAGCGAGGGAATTATGCTCAAAAGAAAAATAAACTTGGAAAGTCTAAATATAACGGCTCTAGGGTAAAAAGAACGCCTTCCGTGGTCACACGCTGATATTGGTACCTAGACAAAGGAGAAATAGTGTCATTGAATTTGATCATAGGGAGTTGGTAGCCACACCTCAGTCCCTCCAGCCTGATTCTAGAACACAGTTGGAATAAACAGCCGGCTCACCCACGAACTTATAGCGGCCTTTATCACCGAAAACAGCTAAACCAAATGTGTTACAGTGCTGTCTCAGTCGATTTCCTACGTTCAGTCAATCAAAGAATATGACGAAATGGGGGCTGAGTGGCAAAACCAAATCTTATGATGGAACCCGAACTAAATAAAAGCCGACAAACGACCATAAGCCACATATCACCAGTGAATCATTTTTGAGCAGTTGAATTTGGGAAAGTATCTGTACCCTGGCTACTCATGGCCAGAAATATAAGTACGAAAACCTTGTTATACTCACCTGCGATCGTTCCCCGACGCCTCCGGGCATACCAGGTTTGTATCCGTAAGGATAATTTTCATATCCCCGATACGACGCCAGCATCGGAGGGCCGCCGTGAGGCCTTGGAGGATAGTTATTTGGAGTACTTCCTTGTTGTAGTAACTGATTCAGCGTCAAACTTTGGCCATGTCCTTCAGGGGGATATACATGTGGATATGTAGGTGGGTTGGGCATCGTATGACCTGGACCACCAAAATCACTTGGAGTTTGGTAGGCAGGAGGATACGAATTGTAACCGCGGCCGTGTTGGCCCGTATCACCGCTAGGGAAAGGAGATGGATTCGATTGGGGATTACATCCAGGTGAGATGCGAGTATTATCCTGTGGATGTGATGCGTACGCCGATTGACCACTATTCATATTCGAGGTAGGATATTCCATCTTTGTCCTTCACAGGCAGGTATAGGATCCACGTTTCATGATGTAATGCGGCACAAAAACCGGCTGTATGAGCTGTGACAGAGCCGCATTTTAGTAGTGCGCGTATACGCGTTGAACCACGCGCTCAGTTTTATCAAATGGCCCGGTTGAACGCGCGCAAACGGTTTCGTAGATCGTCTGAAAGGCCAAGGGCTAGGGCTATAAACGACTGAACAGCCCATACGTGGTTCAGGTCTGCAGGCGCATCACAAAGCCATTTAACAAGCGGTTTTCGCTACCCCTGTACACGAAATGGTGTTCTATATGGACACTACCAAAGTGAACTGTCAATATGATTAATGTTGACGCAACATATACAAATTTGATATCAAAATTATCCTTAAAATGTGAAGAAACACGTAAAATCAGTTTAAAATGTGTAATTTCTCCCGTAACTTAGCCATTTCTGAAAAATATGTTTAATTTGCCGAGGTTCTGACGCAGATTGACCAAGTCGCAAAAAGTTATGGCTGTTCAGTGATGAGAGTCGTTGAGTAAGCGTGTAGTTCGCTTGAGGAAGATCTGATTACAGCCTAAACTTATTTTATTAGTTTTCGGGCTCATTTTGGATTCAATTCATCAATATTATATATATTCCAGTTTAACTTACCAAACTAAATACGAAAATGCAAAGATTTCCAAACAATATTGAACTTTCGGGCCAAAATGTTATGTTTTATTTTGTTCTGTCAAACAGACTGACAAAAACAGGCTATTGATTCTCAGGCCAACCGCTTATCGTCCTCTCGTTGGGCCCTCCCGTCGAGCGTGAATCAGCTTGCGGCAGACGTGTGTAGCCCTCGTTGAACGCAGCCCCATTGGCCTTGGGTGTGTGTAGGTGTGATTCGCGCGAGCACTGGCTTTGGCTATGACGCCTGGACCTCGCTGTGTGTGTGCGCCCGTGTGCACAAGCATAACAACTATACTACTGACATACGCAATTGGAGTAGGCTAATGTGAAGCGAACAATTAGTGGCCATCGTGTCACTTTGTAAATGGCATGTACATAGACATCATTCCCTTGGGCTTGACCTATCTAAACCATTTCAAGACCGGCTTCCATTGAGAAATTATGGTATGGATTTAGGAAATCGTTAGTTTGATTTCGGAAGAGGTGCTGGTTTAGTTTGCATTTGGGAGGCCCGAAATGAAAACTGACCCGAGTGCTAGCTGATTAGTGGTCTGCCGTGAACTCGGGACAAGCCTGACCCAAAATAATCGTGGCGTAGCGATAAGCGAGAAATCACAGAGTAATCAGACATTTTAAGGCGACCTATTGCAAAAACCAAGTCTCAGTGACCCCCATGGCCAATGTTGCTATCCTATGACAATTGAGTCTACTGTCCCTCTCACCACCAGACGGAAAAAGGTGGAAATGCACGGCGTCACACACCGCTCTTGATTCCCTGGACCGTGAGAGCTTGTTAAACTTCAGTTACTGTTTCACTTCCGCCCTTTCTTTAAAATCAGGATCATTCCAGGGCCAGGTATCCATGAATGGAATGTAATTATTGCACTCGCTACCACATCAGGCACGTCACATTTCGTAAATTGCATATGACTACGAACAGAAACAGCCGCGACGACATTCTGACCTTACATAGCGACCAACACTTCTATTTCTTTCCGGATACCGTGGTATCTCAATCGAAAAAGAATACATACTTAAACAGATCGTGCCCTGCTTTACCGATTACTCCCAACGCGAAATTAAAATAGCGATGTCTTGGAAATTTCAGTTCCTTTTAGTTCTCATTTTTTATTAGAAAATACCGACCTAACTTCAGAACGGGACGACATCGGTGAACACGAGGTCTGTACAACTCCCCTCGTGCTGCACTTCCGTTAGTCTTCGATTTCGAACCGCGCTTATCGCTCGGCATTTTATGCTATGGTTCGTTTTCACGTGTTTTCTTATCGGCGCTATTTCAGCGCTGCCATGTTTATAATATATTCTTCGTTGGTTCGAGTGTTCTCTATTCTAACGATTGAGGGGCCTTTGGCAACCGAGGCTTCAGAAGTCAAGGAGACACATCAGAGTCACATATCGAACGTCTTCTACACTTCCATGCTCGAGCATTATTACGTTGATCGATTCTCTGTAAATGGGCATGAAAAATCCCTAACCTTGTTTGTCATTATATCCACTAGTCGTACGAGCAAAGGAGCACAGACGCATTCTTAGCCGGTTAGAGATTTTGAGATAATTCGGGTAGTGAAAGCACACATGTGCAACCTACAAAATGACTCGATTTGAACTCAGTCGGATGTGTACTTCGATTATGTAGATCCACTTCTCACAACTGAGATCCTGGTTTCTTATCTAACCGATACTGGATACATTCGCCGCCAAACGTCCCCAAGTATTTCAAAACCAATTGAATACTCAATCACAGGTGTCGTGCATTCTAATGATAAATCAATTTGTATAGTGTCTATTACTACTAAATGCTGTGGTGAATCCACAAGCGAGCCAGATGGCACGGTTTAGCACAGTTGTGCTACTGCCTTCAAATACGACTAACCAATGAGAAGATGCGTTGTAAATAAACGCTAACGCCATTTCCAGTTCTCAAGCTGTCTTTGTTATCTTCGTTTAAATGGTTTAGGACTGTCCTACCATCTCCTGGTAGTTCGCGTCCATACGCCATTGCGGTCGACCACAGTTATCGGTGCTGTTTCGAACTGAATCACTACGTATACAAAGCGGGAAATAAGCGCCCCCCCAATAAAGTGCCTGATTTCTGTATCCCATTCGACACAATTACCGTTTCTTTTCATGTGATTTGGACAGACTGGTCTCAGGGTCATGTGAATGGTTCGATGTTGCCCGATTGCCGGACAGCAGGCATCTGCCACGATTGCCTGCTGGACGGTCAGGCAGCATGTTCTACATAACAAGGACAGATAGCTTCAAGCCAGTTACAATTTGTCTGTACTTTTGGATGAAGGAGAATCTGGACCCGCATCAATAAAAACAACGTCGCTGGTCATAGCTGGTCAGTTTAGAGGAAGTAAGCATCCGCCGGCTATTGGAATAAGGAATGTAGATACACCTGTGGGCTTTATTTCCGAACTAATGAAGGTTAACGGAAGTTAGAAAAAAAAGAATCCAACCGCACGAGCACGGTGGAGAAAAACTGTCTACTTCGAAGAACGAGCAGCAAAGAGAAACATCCAAAAGAAGAAACAAACTATCTGTAACAATTACGAAGCAAGTCACAGATGAACGGGGATCGTTAAAAAACGCCGGTAGTGGCGTTTGGCTCCTGGATTTCAACTGGTTTGGAAACATGTTAGACATTTCGAAAGAAACATTATGGGTATGAGAAAAAGTACGAACTAATCAGAGTATTTACGGTCGACTAACTGTCCCTCCGATTACAAACCACACATCACTCGGTTAGCCTTACACTCGGGAATTATCGGATTCAAGTGTTCTTTTCACTAGAGCTACTCAATGCGAATTCTCCAGTCCATTCAGGGTTTGAACTCGGGATTACAAATTAGAACGCGTGTGGATTACCGGTGCACTTCAACTCCCCTCTAGTTTGATCAGAATTGCCGAGTTATTTTTGTTAAGGTGTCGTCTTAATTGAAAACCAAGTGTTTAATAGTTCCACAGAGAGATACGTAAAATGGCCCCTTAACCCCAGTCGAATCCCACTCACTAAGTCTTCCCCATAGGAGGGGGAAGTCATCCACTTCGAAATTCACGGTTCAAACGTTGGAATGGATAAAAGATATGCTGCATTGATGAGCTTCATTGAAAACCAAACTCGAGTCTGGTAGGCCTGACCAGTTGACGTGAGATTTGTGTGTAGAAGTTGTAGCCCAAAAATCAGTCAATCAAGCCTAGAAATATCACTTCCACACATTACTCACAGATGATCATAAGCCCTATATATCTCTCTCTCTCACTCTACATTTATACATATATATATATTTATGTACACTAAAATAACTATCTTATTGATTGGTCCATTAGCCTGTGAAATTGGAAACCAAGAGTTATTGTAATATTTGAAAGTCTCAAACACGCGTGAACTTGAAACTTGTATCATCTCTCAAATGGACTAGAATCACCAATTCAAAATTATGGGATATTCTGTCTTTCTTTTCTGGCATTATTATAAACGAGATTACTGACCATTGGATTTTTATTACTTACGTATTTGCCCTTGTCAGAATGGCCAAATGACTTTTACCGAGTATTTTCCTTCTCTTCATATCAGACCTTTAAAGGATTCAAAATCACCTCGTTGGATATCAGAAGTTAGGATTCCCGTTAAGAGATCTGGGATAACTCGTAATTTGCTTCGCGATGTAAGTTCCTCTTTCTTTTTTAACGTGATCAATAATCCACCGGAATATCGTATGGGCAGTGTGCGTGCACTGAGATCAAACATATATCAGCACCTTTTGTTACACATTGCGGCGGCTAGAGTATTCATTTGTATTGTGTAACTCTCAACATCCCCTGTTTTCCAGTTTGTCTAACTTCAACTTATTGTAGGAACGGCATTTGTCAAACAGATGGGTGGGCGGGGAAGAAAATGAGGCCGTAATCGCACAACTTCAGCTGGTGGTTACAATGAACATTTGATGGTCCAGATTGGTGTTTATATTAAATGCTACCATACAAACCAAGGATGCTTAAGAATTTAGGTTGTCGTAAAACAGGTGTTCAATTTCCAATCGCTTTACAGTTACATTAACATAAGCAGCGAGAAGTGATGTCCGGTAACAGCATGGATGCTCATCGTAGTAGTAATAGTAATAGTAATAGTAGAAGTAGTAGTAGTAGTAGTAGTGGTAGCAGCAGTAGTAAGTTTGGCTAGCATACCCGTGTGGTTCGTGGGTAGAACTCTTTTCAATATCAGGACCAAATGATGTAAGGAGTGCATCGAAAAATCGATGCGCCATGTATTAGTTTTAATTGTGAATGATATAATGTTAATAACAGTGTTGTTCGTAGATGTAATACGCCAACGTATCGACTACCATGGGTAGTTTTTCTCAAGGCAAGTTTTACAACCTAACTGCTGCATTTTCTCGAAGCTGATATATGTTTGATCTCAGTGCACGCACACTGCCCATACGACATTCCGGTGGATTATTGATCACGTTAAAAAAGAAAGAGGAACTTACATCGCGAAGCAAATTACGAGTTATCCCAGATCTCTTAACGGGAATCCTAACTTCTGATATCCAACGAGGTGATTTTGAATCCTTTAAAGGTCTGATATGAAGAGAAGGAAAATACTCGGTAAAATTCATTTGGCCATTCTGATACTGGCAAGCTTGATTGTAAAACTTGCCTTGAGAAAGGTTAACCATGGTAGTCGAAACGTTGGTGTATTACATCTACCAACAACGCTGTGTTATTAACATCATATCATTCACAATTAGAACTCTTTTCAGTCTGATAGTTTCACAGCTCCCTGTATCCACAATTTATTAGTATTTTATTCTGCCCTGTACTCTCCAGCATAGTTTCACACTCCAACATAAAATCCGCAAGCTGATCGGCAGTGCAACTCGTCACATGTGAAACAATGTTTCAAGTTTATTGGTTTCATTTATGGTTTCTCTTTTGGCACTAGATATTAAATTCGGATGCCTCGTATATCGAAATGATAAACTATAGCTCGACCACCCTATCATATCTCTCTCTCGTCATGGGACGTCATTTCTGGTTTTAGCAAGGGCTGACACTGTCTGAAAAATCTGCCAGAACAATTTGACAGAAAAATGTGACATTCTACCAACAGCCTCCTTTTCAATCAGTCGTATTCAGTTCAGAATATAACATTAAGTATGACTACTAATAATGGACGGGAATAACCGTTTACAGTAGCAACAGTGAACATGTATTCCCAAATGTACGTATATGTCTGCGTTTGTTTGTGTCTGGGACGTAGATTATATGGCACGAGGATCAGCTTCATACAAGGACACGTATGCATAAATACGGAGAATAATGTGAGCCATTGCAGCGAGAAACCACGGGTTTTCTTCTCTATCGTCAGTCATTTATTGTTATGTTTTGCCGTGAACATGAGTAGCTAAAATGGGCTTGCTCATAGGGTTTTATTTTACATTTGCCAGCAGACATTCAGTTCAAAACCCTGGTTTCTATACAATCCGAAGACTTCTTAAGATGGAGCGAACAACCGGCTGCTATGTGGGATGAAAAATTCGACTATTTATGACTCACTCACCCAAAGGTTGGGATCATAGATCAGAATCTAACAGAACACCTTCCAATCACCAACAGATGCGCCTGACACTAACCTACCCCGAATACAACTGTCAAATCCAAATTACCTAAGTGTACATCTGTTCTATTAGAAAGTGACTAATGAGGCCAACCCATTGAGTCAAACGAGGACATCCGATAAGTTTCATTAGAATAGTATTTGCTCTCAACAAGGGATGCTCACTTCCGTAATCCGCCGTCGGGAGCTATGTGCACATCAACGGAATGACAAGGATATTTGTCCAATCGGGAAGTCACAAGTTCGATTCCAGCTGATGGCTTGAACTTTTGGGTACGTGCTTAATAAATAGATGGATCGTCGAATGAATATATGAACGAATTCAGAGAACCAGTAAATGAAACCAGGCACTTTACATAGCCTAGCTGACTGGAATACTAGGACAGGAAGGTTGCGTCTTCCAGCCATCTGACAGAACTAACTCTAAGGTTTTGGAAAAGATGCGGTTCCGGATAACAGGATATTGTGAGTGCCCACTAAAGTTCAGCAAGAAAGCTTTTTGCTTCTTCTCCACTTCGCGCTGGATACCGTAGAAGATTTCACAGTGCTCGATCTAGTACTCTACGAATTCCAATATCTGACAGTCGCTTGCTTCACGATGTTTCGGTTTACTTTCGATTCACTAAATCGCAAGCAACATTCGAAGGCAACTGTTGGGAGACTGCGTTCCACCAAAACTAGTCCATCTGATAAAATATTTTTTATGCCGGAACAATAGCAAGTGCTTACGTTGAAGAGGCTCAGCTCATTTCAGTTAAGGTCTGGAGTAAGACAAGAGTTCCCGTTATCTCTAGTACTGTTCCACTATCCTGTGGATTGGATTATGCATTGTGCAATTGATGGCCATCAGAGTGTCCAAGTTTCTACTGACGGAAACGAATTTGCAGACTACTTAGTAGTGCTCCGGCAGGACCTGATCATTTTACAAGCGGCCTCTGAAATGGTTAACAAATGCGCATCGGAGATTGGTCTTGAGATCAACATCATCAAAGGCGAAATGCCCGTTACACCACTCAGCCACGCAAATCGAGCCCTACTGCCAAGTGGCTGTCAGTAGTTGTCTCAAACTTCAAGTATCTTGTCTCTGCCATCCTACCAAACGGACAAGCCGTGGAAGATATCAAAAGACGCGTTAACGCTCACCCACAGGCATTTCTGCAACTGTACAGTATTCATTGGAGTCAGAAGGAGACAAGTCTGAAAACCAAACTGAGGGTTTTCATTGCCGCAGTTTTACCGGTCATATTGCGCAGCTTTGAAGCTTGACGATTATGAGTGTTGGACTTCGGACGCCTGGAGGTTTTCGGCCGCTAGCCTATTATAAAAGTAAGCTGGCATGAGGGAATCACTAACGAAATCATTGGAAACCTTTGGAAAATCGCTCGTCTTTTAAGGTGTAAGCAACTCTGCCGTTTACAGTGGTTTGGACCAATCCTTTGTAAACATAATCAATCACTAACCAGGGTTGTCCCGGTATTATTTCCATGGTCGGGTTGGTATGACCGTCAAGGATAACTGAAAACCCGGCTGGGTAACGTTTTCAAGGATGTCAATCAATGGTAAATGGAATTCTGCAGTGGATCAATACCTGCAAGGAAGTTGTTCCTAATCACCAAGCATGGGCAACTGCGACCCGTGACATTTACGAAGCCCGTTTACCCTTTGCGAGGAGCTAGGAGAAGTTAATTGAAGTCCTTATTTTGTGAAGTACCAGCATGCAGGTTTAATTGCGGCTCTGCGATGCAACACCTAATGTGATAGTTCACAAATACGAACCACGTTCAATCAAAGGTGCAATCGAAACCCAGCCGTTTCATATGATGCAATACTGCGACATTTGTATCCGAAATAGTGGTACTAAAAATGAACGATCATAGCGATTCGCGGGCGTGAATCACTGGCTCGTACTGGAATAGATCCAGCTGCAGACTGCAAAGTGATTCTGACAACTAGAAATCTTGTTGCTGTTTATTATATATATATATATATATATATATATATATATATATAGTGACTGGACTGAACCATCATTGGCTGAATGAGGTCTGGCTAATGATCGTCAAGGCATATCCTTTCGCGACCTTCATATTTCGCCACCAATCTTATTGGCTGGTCGTGTTCCTGGGCGATAACGCAGCTGTACCGGGCTGTTATGTGAAGTGCACGTTGACTCATTGTGAATACTTATGTGTATTGTTTCACCGATCATAATTTGTATTTCCTCAGCTTAGGAAATATTCATCAGAGCATGGTGCTTGATTGATATACGGTGTAAGTAAAGAGTAAACATTAGAAAGTACTACTTTGGACTTTGGAATATGATTATTGTGCTTATTGCAAAGGCTAAAGAAGGAGTGTTTGAAAGCATTTGTTCATCCCTAAACTTATGCTAGAATTTCAAAGTACCCATCTTATTCTCCGTAGAATCATTTGCATAGTCTATTTGATGTTTAACTCCGGTTGCACATTTTAGTAGTAGGAGATTGAATGTTTTCGTGAAATGATTCACCATGTGATATCATCGCTCAACCCACCGTAAAGAAACCATGGAAGCACTGTACAGCTACTTCATCCTTGTTAGGAATCATCAGCAGTGCATATGGACCGCGCCCGAACTGGGACGCGAACCCAGGATTTCACTACCGGGCAGGCTCTGAACGGTTTGTTGAACTTCACCACATGATGTTGCACCTATCCGTCACTGATTTGCAAGGCCACGGGCCGCTGCTGCACAGCAATCGACTCCTACTGATAGATGGCTTCTCTGCAGGTAGCCTAAGCACGACGAAGGCTTTGGATATGACCTACAGAGCTTGATTACTTGGTACATGTTAGTAGTGACCGATAGGGGCAATATCATGTGGTGAAGTTCAACAAACCGTTCAGAGCCTGCCCGGTAGCGCAATGGCTAAGGCGTTCGACTCAAAATCGTTCATCCTGGGTTCGCGTCCCAGTTCGGGCACCCTGCATATGCATTGCTCATGATTTCAAACAAGGATGAAACAGCTGTACAGTGCTTCCATGGTTTCTTTATGGTGAGTTGAGCGATGGAATCCGGTTGTTTGTCAAACTTCTCCGTTTGCCCGTCTGCCTGTCTCTCCCCGTAAGTATTTTCTTCTCTGGTTTGTTTGTCTTTGTGTCTGACGTCGAGCTGTCGACTGAGCCTACAATGAAGATCAAGTTTGAGCTCTTTCTCATTCTCTTTGCTTTACTCACCTACTCTTTCCCTCTATCCCTTCTCTCTCTGCCTCTCTCTCTTTCTGTCTGCAAGGAACGAAACCAAATTTCGAGTTCGGTCAAAGGCTTTTTCTGCGATATCGTTGTCTGAACAAGAAATTCACAATCATTATCGCTTGCTATCGGAAACCGTGCTACCTGACCAACTCGAAAGCACAAGGGCAGAATGCGAGTGTGTGTTGAGGCCCCGCGCGAGTGAACGAGAGAGGGGTCAGGGCATGTTCGCTTTTCCGGCATTTAATCCTCGACATTTTTGGCTTCTCAAGTTCGAAAATCCGCAAATAACCTATTCCAAATAGAGCAGTAAAACGAAACGACAGAAAACACTGAACGAGTTAATAAAAATTTTCAAATAATTTTGTTTTTAATATAAATTCTAGTTCATCTTCTGATTATTAATTGCAATGATTATTCAAATAATCTTGCTTGGTCGATACCATGCGTAATTATTGCGAGTTGTTGTATACACTGCTTATTCAAGTGCACCCGATCATAATATGAGGTGAGAAATCAATTCTAAAATCACCACAATGCATCAATGCATGCTTGTAAATGAAAATATTCACTTAGTGGGTATCTAATTGTCTTGGCCGTAACCCTATATGAAGTCCGTCTCCGTAACTGATTGAAAACTCCATACCAAATTTCAGTTCAACTCAAACCTATCGTATTCATTTTTTGTTACCGGATACAGACTGTCATGTTTTACTTCCGCGGTTAGTAACAGTGAGTGAAATGCTTGCATTTTCACGACACGTCTTCTGTCCGGTGTGGCGAATTATAAAACGAGGAGAATAATTCCAATCGAAGTGGGTTACTGATTCCCATTAAAAATCACGTGATTACTTTTCAGTTTTCATTAACGACCTCAATATCACTTGTAAATTACTAAATTGGCAAATGACCGGGTACCTTCTCATTCAGATACTACTCAATTGACCATGTGATCACCCAAATAGAAAATCGAACACGTTTTTTGGTCGAATTCATTGGACGAGATTACCTATATTCTTCAGGTCTCGTGAGTTGACTAGTTGTTCCTCGAGTACTATGTGCTACTCTTTCCAAGATAATTCTTCTACTACTTTATGATAACCTGTTCAAATTCATCACTCGCCTTCTTGAGATAAAGCAACTTGCTCTGATGTTTGACTTTGATATATCGGATACTTTGTCTGTACGAATATATTGGATCCGGGACTTTCAAATCATACGTGCAACTCGCCAGTTTCTGCTGTCTTTTATTTTCGTGGCTATTGTCTTATCGTTGCTAGTGGAGGACCAAGATACGTGCAAACGAGATATTGCACCGGACCGGTCGTTTGAGTCTCCACTATTCTGTTGATTGCGAGAACTTTGTCAAATGCGGTCTCCATATCCAACGGGAAACATACTCGGGGTTGCTAAGCCAACGTCTTCTGAAGTAAAATCCCTGCCACGGAGTTCCTATGCCGACAACACTCGAATGAGGGTTATTCGATTGGGCGCGAAAACAGGTCCAATGAAACAACGAATGCCTTCGTTTTAATCAACGGACTGCCCTTTTTAGCCCCTCTCTAACAGACTGGATGTTGATTTACTCAGTTGGAGTTTGAGAGTTGTGTAAATTGTAAATTGGTGGTAGAAGCATGCTACGCTGATTGGAAAGCATCCGGGCCGATTAGGAGTCATGGCCCGAACTTATGGGTATGCATGTAGGACGTAGATTGACTCTCCCATTGTAATGAAGTTCAGTCTTCTGCGTAGAGCTTGTGAGCAAATCACTTGAAACAATGCGATGTAATTTCACTTCCTTTTGCACGACAAACTAACATGTCAGAACCGCAGACCACCACGAACTAGAAGAACGGTCATTCCTCAATTATCATTGGCTGAAAAATATCTTACCATTGGTATGTCTGTTTGATATATATATATATATATATATATATATATATATATATATATATAAACGCTCCGCTGTTCATGGAATTCAAGGGTGGCGTGTCTCTCATAAATCTCAGGCTAGGTTCTTGGATCGATAAATGACTAAAAGGGCCCCCATAATTGACAAAACAGTCAAGATGTGAAAAACCTCTTTAGAGGTACCTTGGAACTGGAGTGACTGAAAAACGAGGGGCCGAATGGCACCTTAACAACGCGGACTTACCTGTGTTTGTGTATGCAGAGGTGTGTGTGTGTGTGTGTGTGTGTGTGTGTGAGTATTTTCGCCCATGTCATACCCACAACAAAATCAACGAAATAAGCAAACACTTTAATCAAACTTGGAGCAGATGAACACTGACTGGATTTCATTCTCTGAGACATCAGCTGAATTGTGACAAAGTTGAATCCAACTTGTCTCACTCGTTGTCGCAATGGCTACACAGAGTTCACTATTCATGACCTTTGGTTCTGGTGTGGACGGCTCAACTCAGTTCTTTTGGCAAGTCACGTCATAACTGAAGCCATCGAACTCCTCTGTCAGTTTGGAATGGATGATGTAACCAGGACTAGGTCGTCAGTGTCACTACCGTCTCTGTGATCCGCAAGCACACAAAATCAACGATTGCCTCATGGTTGCATTGTCAATGGGAGGTTCGAGATGTTCCGTCTTCCTCGCTAGTCAACCTTTCCCGATATCCACGTATGTATGTACGTCAGAATTACTTGCGAGTAGTATATGGGATCGAGGGTATTTTTGCTGTGACTGGCTGCCGTCCGGACTCTACTCCCAGCGTCACAACCTCAGATCCCTTTCAACCGTGCACTAGGGACTCAACGGATTCGAGGGATTTCGCAGCGTAGTGGTATTATGCATGACTTCCATGACAACGAGCTCGGGTTCAAACCCTGGGTCCGATGATGGATATGCACCACTAGTGAGCTCCAACGGGAGCGAAACTTGAGTCTGGCTCTTCTCGTCATCCAACTGGTGGACCATACAAATATACCATGCTACCGAATCTCTGTGTTTTGCTTCATTTCATTGTTGATTACCACCTATAAAAAGTAAACAAACACCTACGGCACATGCCCNTAAGTCATTGACCAATCGACAGGGCGTGGAAACTCACAAGATCAACTAATCAATCACCTCCATAATTTCAAGGTCATCTACCACGCCAAATTCAAGCTAAGAGCGGATATTTTGAACGATCGCTTGGAGTGAGCGGTCATTTGCGTTCACCAGAGCTATTTTCCTGGAGGGAAACTTCTGGACTAATGATTGGTGTTTCGTACTAATTTTTCACCCGGGGGCATTAACTATCGAATTAAAATTCGGAAATCAAAACGTGAAGCATCAAGTGATAAAATTAATATCTGGACAGTACAAGAAACTGGAGATTCAGTTCACTTATAAGGAGCAATCTGGTGCTCCCGTGAGAACAGATTTGGTTAACAGCAGATTACTAAACGATTTTGCCACTTTACACTTCTTCATTTTCTTGTTTCATTAAGTGACATTAGAATACAGGTTTGTTATAAATTTTTGGTGTATAGCCTAAGCTTTCAATACAGCTCTGTACGTGTGTGCATGTGTGTGTGTGTGTGTGTGTGTGTGAGTATTTTCGCCCATGTCATACCCACAACAAAATCAACGAAATAAGCAAACACTTTAATCAAACTTGGAGCAGATGAACACTGACTGGATTTCATTCTCTGAGACATCAGCTGAATTGTGACAAAGTTGAATCCAACTTGTCTCACTCGTTGTCGCAATGGCTACACAGAGTTCACTATTCATGACCTTTGGTTCTGGTGTGGACGGCTCAACTCAGTTCTTTTGGCAAGTCACGTCATAACTGAAGCCATCGAACTCCTCTGTCAGTTTGGAATGGATGATGTAACCAGGACTAGGTCGTCAGTGTCACTACCGTCTCTGTGATCCGCAAGCACACAAAATCAACGATTGCCTCATGGTTGCATTGTCAATGGGAGGTTCGAGATGTTCCGTCTTCCTCGCTAGTCAACCTTTCCCGATATCCACGTATGTATGTACGTCAGAATTACTTGCGAGTAGTATATGGGATCGAGGGTATTTTTGCTGTGACTGGCTGCCGTCCGGACTCTACTCCCAGCGTCACAACCTCAGATCCCTTTCAACCGTGCACTAGGGACTCAACGGATTCGAGGGATTTCGCAGCGTAGTGGTATTATGCATGACTTCCATGACAACGAGCTCGGGTTCAAACCCTGGGTCCGATGATGGATATGCACCACTAGTGAGCTCCAACGGGAGCGAAACTTGAGTCTGGCTCTTCTCGTCATCCAACTGGTGGACCATACAAATATACCATGCTACCGAATCTCTGTGTTTTGCTTCATTTCATTGTTGATTACCACCTATAAAAAGTAAACAAACACCTACGGCACATGCCCCAGTGAACCTTTCATAATCCAGATTGAATTACAGTGAAATCCAGAAATGGCAATCAAATCACGAGAGGCTCACTTTGCTAGATGTCATGTGTTTACATAATTTAAGCGGATACTCCAAGACCCTTAAGTGAAATATGCCTGCAATTCGTGGTTTGGTCTCGCAGCTAGATTGATGAAGTACAAGTCGTTACTACGACATAAATGATATCTATGCGTGGGCTCGAATCTCGCCTGGCTCATACTTCAATACTGGTGGGCAATGGTTTACACCAGAGACATTTAAACATCTTCATTCTACAGTGTGTCTGGCGCTGCAGTACAGTAGTCATCTCCGGAACATAAATTGTACAATAATACAATTCCTACTTCTATTTCGAAGATTAGTTATGCAAAAGCTGTTTTCGTTCTGCCTTCATTGACTGTCCGGATCCACAAATCGCAAGGGAAGATGAGTAAGAAGATGAGTTAACGAATTCCAAAGAGAAATCTATTTCTCAAAGCCGTCTGTTCAACCCAAATGTAGGATTGATTTGTTTGTAAAACTTCATGACAGCCTGGGAAAGTGAGCAAACAAAAACTATTTCCGACAATTTAGTCCATCCATACCTGTACGCGTCGATGCACATGCGCGTGTTCTGTGAACAGACAGTCAATTATGGAATGGATGACACGTTCTTCTTTGTAGACACGGTATCATATATTGTGATATCCCAGTGTTGCTGTCTTGTGTGAACCCATTCACAATACTTTAGATTTTATGACGTTCAGCCCGGTCAGATTTAAGATTGAATCACTCTGAGATGCTCGAATCGATTTTCAGTGTGATTTATCAACACACGATGGTCTACTAATGTGCCAGTGTCTACCGGGGTTCAGTCCTATCAAACAGTTAAAGTTTAATTCCTAGGCAAATTGAAGTCGGGTATCTCGCATTCAGTAGTGTTTAGGGCAAATTGTTTTCGTTTGTCTTTTTAAGTAGCAAGAGTGCGTCAGTTCCAAGCATCATAGTCATTCATTTCCGAGTTCATTCGTTAGCTGTTGTAATGCTTACTTGTACTTCCCGGAGACCTTTATGTAACCGGACGTCAAAGCACCAGAATGCCGTGAAGTCCAACTTGAATGATTCCATCTGAAACTAAAAACGGTAATCTCATGATATGGAAGCATAACATCTTGAAGGTCGGTCTTGACGAAGCGACAAAAAGCTGTAATAGATTTCCGTAGTGATTCTTAAATGAACGAATCATCATGCGTACACATTCTGAGTGAATCACTAGGGGTTGCAGCCCAAAGATCGATTTATGAATGTTCAAGTCTAGGGAAGGTTGGACGGGTCAGTACCGGGTTTATAATACAGGTTTAGTATCAATAATTGCGAAACCCGTTGTCGCCCGGGCGAATTTTTGTCTTTCACTCATGTACGATATTACTAGCAACGAGATACCAAACGGCACTTATGTTTTTCTTTTTTTCTTATTAATGTTCTTTGGATTGGACTTGTCAAGAAATGCACTGACTGTTGTTTGCCCTTTACCCGAAAGATATGACAAGATTCAACTTATCTATCATTTGATATCTTGTCTGTCTGTTGTTTCGACACGTTTTGGAATCGTGGATTATCGCTGCCGCTTAATTTACCGGACTTCATCGGTCGTCTCGATTTCGGTCCAGTCGCACCGAAATTAATCCATCAAGGACAATCAATTGGGTTTTGACCGGACAATACGATTGTTTTTTTTCATCCGTCATAATCAAAAGTTTGAAATGGGCCTGGCCAGATCAAAGTTCATTTGGCAATCGTTCACTGTCAGTTTGGACTGTGCAAGGTCCACACCCCCATCGCTTCTGAGTTTGACACGAGATAAAACCACTTTGTCTCCGTTCCAAAATTAGGCCGAAGGTTTGGTTCCTCACCCTGTTCTTTGTTTGGAGTGATTTAGGCCGTCAGTCAGTGCACGAGTGGCTTCAGTGCAAACGCGTTTGTCGAGAAATCCTGTGTCCCACACATGATCCATAATCATTGCCACTAAACTTGTGGGAACGACTAAGCGATCTTGCATTTTCCGCACCCCACGCCCGCGACCTCCGATTTGACAACACTTAGCCACTTGATTTGAATTTCGGAAACTTTACTCTACAGGTTGTGTTAACATAACTGAAGGGGTTTGTAACTGGAACGAAAACGACAATCCTCAATCGCTCATCCCAACGTACACAAACACAAGCGCTGACTTTGCTTGCTTGTAGCATACACGTTTGACAAGCCCCAGCTCAGTCAAAGTTGCATCACCGCGCCCAAGCTCAATGACATCCAATGGAATCCGAGACAGGTGAGTTATTGAAGATTTAGTCGGGCCTCAAACACGGTAACCTCAATTTTTACGTGGTCCGGTAAATTAGCTAAACTCAACTGTGTCCACCACAACCGTTCGCAGGCCCAGTCGAGAGTTAGAGACAGTGAGTAGTATGGCCTAGTCCACTAGTTAAAGTTTGCTTGCACTTTACCGCATTATCGATTAACCGACTTCGAGCTAACTCAGTTTTGCAACGCCATTTTACAATTCGAAGGTCTGAAACAGATCGCAAACACAACTTCGCCATCGCGTTTACACGATCCAGAATAACCAGAAACTTGTGTTTTCACTCGGTAGCACAGTATCATCCACCGTTTCGGAAAGAATATCTCCCTCATGACTTCCATTTCGGATGAACGCCTGGCATCTACTTGCATTGGTTCCCTTATGGGAATTGGTGAGAGTTCCACCGTAGCGTTAGGCCAACTAGGCTGTTCCCTAAAAGTGGCCTGAACAACGTTCCAATCGACTCTCGTGAGAGTGGGTTAGTGGGCTGTCATCCAATTTGTTTCTCGCCCTTTGGAAACGTTGCACTCCACTGGTTCCCTGGCCTAATTAGCTAGATCAGCATTACCTGTTCTTCGTTTCGCTCGGTTTAACAATGATCAAATTCACCGTTTACATATGCGAGAATAGTACAGTGTTATAATTACTACTCACCCATTAACAATAATCTAACTTATAGCGCTTCTTGGAAGCGTTTATCAACGAAGTTGTTGAAAAAAGAAGTATTATGATTACTAGTGCTGTACTACTGACAAAAATAGTTCATACTATAGTGAAATAAATGCTCCACGGTTTTCCCACCAATGTCTGAGCTATTGTGGACTCTTTTAATAAGGCATTCAAAAGTATTCTCACCATTTCGCTGGTAACCTTTGCAAGTAGGTTGAACCGTTCACTGTGCCCGAGAAGAAGCATCGTCCAATAAGGGGGTCATACCGCGCATGCCGAAACATACGGTCACTTTCGGGTTGAAATGGTGATGCGTATCCGGTACTACTTGTGGATTGTTTCGTGCCCAGTAGACTCGGGATTTACTCCACTATGAAGATGGAATACAGACTGACCTGAAAAGATGATATTTTCACACAAACCGGGCAGCGTTTCGAGTGGATCGACAAACCATTCGCATGAAAACATGTTCGTCTTTTAATGCAATACCGTGATAAAACCTAGAAGGATGACAGTTTAGATGGAAGATGTTTTGCCGAAAAAGTACTTATAAAAAGCTGTCGTGCCAACTTCCTCGTAGAGATCTGTTTGAACAAAACTCTGCAAGGTTACTTCGACTCTTTCAGTGGTCATTGATCACCGGATTGCTGAACGACACTTACGATGAATAGAACCCATGCTCACGAATGCCATCTTCTGCCTTCGTATAGTGAGCCGCGTGGGCCTCTTTTTCTCACACGGTACCTGTCTGAACTCAGCTCATGTAGCTGACACAGTACGACCGGACACGGTACAATTCAGCTTTGGCATTCAACTTTAGGTCCTTAATGAAAATCGTCCGAAAACGAAAGTTGAATAGGATGGGCAAAAGGCACAAATTGCAAAATGCAAGCATTTCTTTCATTCTTCTCAGTCTCGCATGTAGAACGTTAATTCACGTTAGAATGAGATGAGGGATAACACGTTGAAATAAAAACAGCGTAGACAAACTCAGAAAAGTGTTCACCGAAAGCCGATTGAAATGAAGTGACCGATCCGAGTGCCGTTTCTTACACGAAGAACATGAATACTACTTGTATTCTATTACAATAGTCCTTTCATCATAAGAATTTTGGACGAGCCCAACTCATTTTACCTTGTCCGTTTGCACCCCGATTTCGTCAAAAAGCTCTATTCGTGGGTCGTCGAACGGTTGTGGTGGACACAGTTGAGTTTAGCTAATTTACCGGACCACGTAAAAATTGAGGTTACCGTGTTTGAGGCCCGACTAAATCTTCAATAACTCACCTGTCTCGGATTCCATTGGATGTCATTGAGCTTGGGCGCGGTGATGCAACTTTGACTGAGCTGGGGCTTGTCAAACGTGTATGCTACAAGCAAGCAAAGTCAGCGCTTGTGTTTGTGTACGTTGGGATGAGCGATTGAGGATTGTCGTTTTCGTTCCAGTTGCAAACCCCTTCGATTATCGTGGCGCAACATGTGAGACAAAACTTAAAATACTCACCTGCATCGCATTTGCATGGTCTTTTTACTGTCATGACCAAAATAGGTTTTGCGTCAATGACAGAATTATATTATTGGTTCGCTTCGCACCTACTCGGGACACATTCCATCTTCATTGCGATTCATCTCGTTGATTCCATAACTTTTCTGCGAACCAGCTTTGAATACTCGACCTGCAAGATTTCAACTCACAAACGGTACACAATTCACTGACTTGTTAACGATGCATAATTTCTCTTCTTGTCTGATGAATTGAGCAGACCATGTGAGAGTGTCGTATTGTTTCGCTATCACCTCAAGGTACAATTACAATAGCTATGACTCACGAATGAGAAAAGCAACCAGTCTAGGATTGCACTTGGCTCAAAAGTGTTCCACGAAAGATTCCTCTGTCCGGCCAATATATATATATATATAT
>LUCM01006241.1:38900-53310 GCA_008360955.1 Fasciolopsis buskii
GAGCTAGGTAATGACTGCTCCGATGCAGTGGTTGGATGTGCACCAATACAACCACACACACACACACACACACACACATGCACACACGTACAGAGCTGTATTGAAAGCTTAGGCTATACACCAAAAATTTATAACAAACCTGTATTCTAATGTCACTTAATGAAACAAGAAAATGAAGAAGTGTAAAGTGGCAAAATCGTTTAGTAATCTGCTGTTAACCAAATCTGTTCTCACGGGAGCACCAGATTGCTCCTTATAAGTGAACTGAATCTCCAGTTTCTTGTACTGTCCAGATATTAATTTTATCACTTGATGCTTCACGTTTTGATTTCCGAATTTTAATTCGATAGTTAATGCCCCCGGGTGAAAAATTAGTACGAAACACCAATCATTAGTCCAGAAGTTTCCCTCCAGGAAAATAGCTCTGGTGAACGCAAATGACCGCTCACTCCAAGCGATCGTTCAAAATATCCGCTCTTAGCTTGAATTTGGCGTGGTAGATGACCTTGAAATTATGGAGGTGATTGATTAGTTGATCTTGTGAGTTTCCACGCCCTGTCGATTGGCCTTTGACTTAAGAAATTTCAATTACTCGTGCTCATTGTTGTTGCATTCAATATGATTCCACAGACATTCGCTGATTTGATTCTGTAGTTATCTTCCCATAAAATTAGAAAAATTAGAAATTCAAAGTAGACAAACTATGAATCCGTTTGATTTTCCGTTTGCTTTCTGTAATATCCTGTCTACTCATACTTGAAATTCCGTGGAGGCTAGTATGATTAAGAATAAAATCAGGGCACTCGTAAGATGCGTACCCAAAGGTGCATCATAGTGATACATATGTCAAATTAAATAAATGCTATTTGCTCCCAGAAGAGCGGATATTCCTTTTTTAATAATAGGGAAATTAAAATTCTACATGCCACCACAAATGAATACCTATACTGCTGGTACTTGAAATAATAATGCGACCACAACCGACAACAGTGAAGTAGGGATACGGACTACCAGTGCATATTGGGATGACTCCTACCCAAGCTACTCAACAAGAAGGCTACAGACTTTGAAAGACTGTGATGAGTTTACGTGCAAGTCATGTGATGCGGCCTGATATTAGCTTAACGCTGGTCTGCGCAAACAACTAACCAACGAGAACCGTGACGACCAGCGGTCGTGAATTTCAAATATTCCGGGAATTGGATTGGACGGAACGTATTCCACCAATCGGGATATTTCCAGACCTGTACATAACCCCATCAGGTGGAAATACATTTCTCTTCTGCTGCAGTCTTCTTGTGTAGCTTCGGCTGGAAACAATTCCATGCTTGCTGATAATTCGTATCCCTTCGTTACCGTGACAGATTGGATTTCGTATGCTAATTCCATATCCAAATATTACAAAAGACATTCATTGGAGTATATGTACATGTCGTTTGTTTATACAGAAACCACGATGAATATGCATTTACGCAATTTCTTTGGGCCAAGGACGTTGGGGCATATTTGTGTCGCTCACTCATGTCTCTCAACGGTCGTGATTGGTTGGTTGTGTCTGGAGACAATATCGAAGCTCTACTGGGCTCTACAGTGTGATCTTCATGCAGACTTACCATGGGAAAACACTTAGATGTCTTTACAGAGATTTTGACGATTTTTTTTCGCGATTCTAAGGTCTTGTAGTTGCAGGAATCTAGTGGTATTTTTCGTTGTGTGGTAAAACGATCTTTCAGTCAAATTTCGATATTTGACTCTTTGCTTTGTTCCCCGTGTGTGGTTATTCTCAAGAATATTTTGGCAACCCGAAAACATAAGTTGTCAAATAGCAAGTAGGAGATACTACAGTAATTATAAAAGATATCATACAGTAAATGGAAATACCCAGCAATGGCCTAGAGTCGGCCACAAGTTGACCAGAAGTCTGTTTCTGTGAAAGATAGTTTTCTTCTTGAGTATTTAGCTCTGTTGTACGCCTATGTTTCATAATCCTGCTGTACAAGGGCCGGATGCTTGATTTTTGATGTCTACTTGGGTTATTTATCCGGATGAGACCTTCGTAAACGTCGAAAGTCAAGACATCGACGTCCTATACATAGACAGTAAGGAAGAAGTTCGATTTGCAACCCCGAGGTTTGTCTCTCGTCGGATTTTGAAACCGCAGTTGACGAAGTCCCCACAATCAGTAGTATAGAGAATACTCAAGTCACGAGTTGGGAGCAATATCTCGTCTGCATATATCATGGTGCTTCAGTAGCAACGATACGACAACACTCACAAAATCAATCGACAGCAGAAACTGGTGAGTTGCATGTGTGATTCGAAAGTTCCGGATCGAGTGTAACTGTGTAGACCAGATATCCGGTATGGCAAACGCAAACTAACAGATATGACAAAATCAAAATCATGGATTATAGCAGTTTGTACAGGAGGTGATGTCAGGAAATTGCCTGTTTTCTTCGAGAGATTGAAAACAATGTAGCCGCAAACATGGAAATTTCTCAAAGCAACTATGTTCATCTTCGTCAGCGTTTGAGTTAAACGAAGAGCAAATAATAATTCACAAATTTCGATGTATAGCAAGAAAGCACACACATGAAATGTTAAGCACACACGTCATCGTAAATAAATGAATTGGATCTAGTATACAGCCTAACTGGTGTATCATTATGCGACAATTTTGGACGAGTGCAGTGCGATGTATTCATTGCTCCGTTTATATTCTAAATCATACTAGCCTCCACGGAATTTCAAGTATGAGTAGACAGGATATTACAGAAAGCAAACGGAAAATCAAACGGATTCATAGTTTGTCTACTTTGAATTTCTAATTTTTCTAATTTTATGGGAAGATAACTACAGAATCAAATCAGCGAATGTCTGTGGAATCATATTGAATGCAACAACAATGAGCACGAGTAATTGAAATTTCTTAAGTCAAAGGCCAATCGACAGAGCGTGGAAACTCACAAGATCAACTAATCAATCACCTCCATAATTTCAAGGACATCTAACAAGTCGAAATGATATATTACACTTTTGAGGTACAGAACATTATAGACAACTTCACCCACTCACCCACTCACAATATCACTTCGAGTGATGCTGAATCTGCTTTGACCTGGAGAGAAGCTCGGCAATCAACACACTCTGAAAATGCGTGAAGGTCAGCGTGTGTCTGATTTCCACGCCCGTCGCCGTGGCATTGCGTGGGGTTAATTTTTGGTCAAGGTTTATGTGAATCTTGCAGACTAGTAGGGACTCAAGCCACCACATTACGGCAAGTTGTTTTAATGCAACTATAGCAACTGGTATTTTCAGTCCCGCCTGATCAAACGGAAATTATTTTTCCTCGGACTATTATAGTTTATTCGTCCAAGGCGGACTGATTATATTAGGTTCTGCCGAACTCTAGAAATCATCGCTGCGGACCTATTGCTCAGATCAACTCTACGACCTGCCGGTTACCAGTGTCTGATAATTTGGCCAATCTCTTCCCAGGCTGTTGTTCATGATACTGATGAGCTATTAGACAGTTGCAATGTTTTGAGTGCATAAATACCACTGAATATGGGATTGATTGGTGTTGCTTAGGTTCTCCAACCATCTGGTGGATGGTCCTTGTGACCTTCAACCCGATAGCATAACACGATCTACTCAATAAGGTTCATTCGTTACGATTTCATACCCGTCCTTCAGGTCACGAGTTAATTACTTTCGTCCATCTTCCGACTACTAAACTGCCTCGGTGCATAGTGGATTTGGCATCGTAAAGCATTTTAACCTATCTAAATTCGGCGTGTTTTCGACTGAATTGGTTTCACGATCCATTACTATAAATATTATCTTAGCATTGCAATTATAATTTCCCCTCCGTGATCTAATGGTGCTACGCAAGCAACAATACCCGAATACACACGGTTTTCACTCCTTTAATTATGTGCTTCAATTTATTCCTCGCTACCATGCGTAATTTCTCCATCTTCCTTTATCATATTCTATTTGATAAAGTTTCGTGCAGATCACTAGTCAATTTTCGGTTGTACACTTTTCGATCACTTTTTTGCAAATACTTCAGTAGTATGTGGAAAAACGCTTATAATGATGCAATATTACCAATAATAATTCATATGACTACGTTATCACAACTACCAGATTTACGCCAATTATAAACCCGATTCTTATGATGCAGTTGTACTACTCACCAACAAAATGTCAGTAGAGTGTAAAATTAGACGGAGTTGTTGATTAACAATCATGTCACGTGAGCTGGGTGTATTCTCAGTCGCCCGCACGTCGGAAGAATCGTTTTGACGAGTTCTGTTGAACACAATCACGATTAGACAGATAGGACCAAAGGCGACACGCAGCAAACACTCAACGGGCTTTACAATATATTGAATTCTGATAAGGTTACCGTCTGAATTCATTCACTGTTTCACCAACGACATCAAAAATAATAAAGACTCGAGACCAAAACGCGGGCACATCAGATTGCACCATATGAATCACTACACAACCCGATTCATCCCTGTCGATCTGAACCAATTCCGTCTGAGTCTTTCTTGTGCATCTTTACGGTTATCGAATTGACCCCAAAGTGGACGCCCGTTGCATCTTCGTTGCAGTTTATTGAGGACCAGGTCACGCACACACACACACACACACACACACACATATATATATATATATAATGTAGATATATATTGGTCCATATTAGCACCAGGTCAAAAGTGGTATGATCAGATAAGGTGATATGATGCACGTAACGACCTAACCAGACCGATTTGCGACCGGTCAGCAAGCCAGGCTAGGCGGATGGCGAATTCTCCCAAGAGTTGCAAATTCAGTTGTCGCATAAATGTGTCTCTATTATCAGACAGAAAAAGTTGTCCCATAGGACTCTAGAATTGAAAAGACAATCAGGTGAATTAAGATATCTTCACCGGTGCAGCTGTACTACGGAATACCTTCCATGAATGCTTAATTAAGATTTGATGATGGATGACGATAAGCCTTTACGCAATACTAGTGTGTCCCGTGATTGGCGCGTTATACGGATGTAAACAATTCTGTCAAAGCCTATTGGATCTCACGAAGACACGGTCTGATTGAAAGATATGTGAATGAGTGTCCTGATTTTCCTACCCATTCTTTTGTGTGTGTGTGTGTGTGTGTGTGTGTGTGTGTGTGTGTGCGTTTCCAAGTTGTGACGGAAAGTGAAGTTCAAATAGATACACTATATACATGATATACATACAACTAAATTTGTATGAAAATATTTCGTTTCTCTATTCTACCCTCATAGTGGAGTAAATCACCAAATTACATTTACAATTTACGAAACAACCCACGATTTTATCACAATAGTTGATGGAATACAGAACGGATATTCTGCCAAAATATCATAATTTTCCTAGTTACTAACCCCTTGAGAACGTTTTAGAAAGCACGACGTTAAATTGTGGATGAACATATAGCCAGGTATACTACTTTATCCATTAGTCTGATGTAATGCATCGAAGATGCGTGAAACGAACAGGTAAACACAAAGACTCTTTTTTGACGAATGATTTACCAAAAAAGAAAACAATCTGTATTTTTCATCATACCGGAAGCGGCTGAGTGCAATTTGGAATCCAGTCACTTTGCTGTTACAAAATCACCTGAAGTTAGAAAATATTCAGTCCATCTTGCGTTATCCGTCAGTTACGCATTTATGCCGTGGCTAATTCCAACTGGGGACTATGAATGGGCTTGGTGAGCACAGCTCAGCCGAGTTCAGTGTTGCTTGGGAAAGTGAAAAGTGAGGCGAACTTTGTGAGGAATCTGACCAGATTTTGAATCAATGCAGCTTTCCGGATTTTCCTACGCCGGATAGCTGAGCTGTGAGTTTCATTGCTTCGTTTATATATATATATATATATATATATATATATATATATATGACGTGTCAGTCCATCCAGTATCAATGCATGTCTGTGCTGTGGATAAGAGGTTTTCGATTTTCTTTCTTCATTGGTCTCACATTGGTTTTTTATCTTTTGTAATTGCCCACACCGCCGACAGAAATGGAAAAGGACAAATCGCCGAGTCGCAATGCTGCACTCTCAGCCATACGTATACCAAGGAGGACGAGAAAAAAGAATAGACAAATCTGGAAGACTTGTTGTCAACTGAAAATGGCCAACGCTGTGGATATCATAAGAGTTGACGCTGGAAAACAGAATAGTCAGTCAGGTCAAATTTTAAAATTTATACCTAACAATTATTCTAATATGGAAATGAACTCGACACAAATACGGAGGGATTTTTTTAAAATGTGTATGATGTGAAATATCGGAATTCAGTTGATGAACTACTGTTTAGTTGTGAATTGATGAGTCACTTGTTTCTGAACTAGTGTTAATTCCTCAAATGGTACGTGTTATTGCGGGTTTGTTCTGCACAGTGGGGCAATAATCGATGACTTTCATATTTTAGTTAACACTACCTTTATGGCGCCTTCACGGTTAGTACCACTTGGCCCATATCACTTCTTCCGGTCCTCTGTCGGCCTGGTTTCGTTAATTTAAAAAATATATATTTCGCGTACCGCAGTCACGGCGGAGTGCACAACGATGAGGCTGGCTGATTTTCTGTTTTTCCAATCGATCACGTGAATGATGATAACCGACGTACGGAAAATACCTCTAGAAATGATACATCCGAGTGCGTTGTCATTGTTGCTGGTTGTCTGTCCATAAGGACACGCGGTCATTTATTACGTACGCACCCGTGGTGCTGACATGAATATGGATTCATCAAGGGCAATACGATTTATGGTCTGACTATGGCCACAGGCCGAGTGTCTCAACCCTAAAGCTAATATGTAAACACCCTGCGAAAGACTGCACTCGCTTTTGTCCACCATTGTAAGTTCCAGAAGACAACATTATATATATATATATATATATATATATACATCGAAGCATGAATGATGTCTTTGTATGCGTTCGTATCTTGCCAGAGGAAGCGAATCGCCACATTCGGACGAGTTATGATTGTTACTATTACTATGTCCATTTTAAGTTCAGATTATTTCATGCAGATGCCTGTGAATAAATTCAAACAATTGAAATCAGCCGGAAGTTTGTTGAAAAATGGTAAATTTTTAAAATGATAATCTGGAGTAATTTGTTTAATTGGTCACGTTTCAATTGACCAATAAGAAGAATTTGGGCCTATTTGCCGGTCTTCTGCAACACATTTGGTCGGTCGATTTCTCTGACTATCAGTTCCCGAGAACTTAGAATGCATGAGACCAAGTGGCTTGCAAGTAAACGGGCCACAGTATGGTGGGAATTCTAAGTCTGACAAGACTCGAATGTCCCGCGTGGTCTGTAAGTATTGATCGAAGATAGGTTTGGTATACGCACATGTATTTACATAATTGCTAAACGTAAACTCCATAACCGAAAGCATTTCATGGGTGCCAGGAATGTTGATTTTATACTGTGAGAATGAACTTACCTCCCACTGTCTCGTCTTTCAATTAGTGGCCTCTGGAAGGGATGCATTTAAGAAGACTGTGTGACTTCCGCTCAGTCATCAAATGATCAGTCTCTGAATTGATACAAATAAGATTTTTAAATCCTCAACTAAAATGTTTAACCAAAATTACCAAATCTGCAGACTGGCTGATTTGGAATACTAAGAATTGCGTACCACGCATAGGGATTTTCCAATTACAACGGTTTCTAATATATATATATATATGTATATATATTTTTTCTGCCTCCACACATTAGATTCTGATGAAATATACCGATTCGGAGTACCAGGCACACATACCTGACGAGTGGTAAACAACCACAGGGCTGGTGGTGTGCTTCTGAAGAAATTTCTTCACTCATCCAGAAACTACTTACAATCTCCCTCTCTCTGCAAATGTATACCTATATGTAGTTTTCAATCATCACTTATGCAAAAAATAAGAAGAGGAAAAAACTCAGTCATCTGAATTACCGTTCAGACACCTGGCCACTTAATAAGCAATCTCACATCTGGTCTAAAGTCGAAGACTGCCTGCCTGACTGATTGATCTATAAAAAAGGCGACAGATCTTATTGTATGAGGTGGATCATGAAATATTCCCGTATTGAACGCGTGCAATATCACCGATGAAGAAGCAGATCACTAGTGAAGCAACGCTAATAATATTATTAATAACTACTAATAGTAGTAATGAGAGAAAAGGTATCATTTGTGTTCGTGACCTTTTGCTGTGGACAGATTTGTCAATTTATATCATATGAATCAGTACACGAGGAGAGTGGACCGGGAGACTGACAGATCACTCTCATCTAAAAGTTGTGATTTTTTCCTACAGCTCATCTCCTTATATAGCTCACAAACGCTTGCTCGAAAATGAGGTGTTCAAATTGCGACATCCGTGCGCATAGTTGCAGGGTAGGATGTCAATGGTATCTGCTATTGCATCACAGGCCTCAGGCACCACAGTGGTACACGTGCACGCACGCTTGTGTGCACTCGCGTTTATGTGCTTGTTTAGGTACGTAGACATGATGAATACACCTCATCGACATTATTTACATTTGGATGCGCATGTAGTATTTCTTATCCATGTAAACCGACGTATGCGTGTTGCACTGCGCATACGCGTCTGTCTTTCTGTACGTGCATGTGCATGCGTATATATATATATATGCACATATACATATACATGTGCGTGTTGTGTGCGGTCGTAGAGGTGAGTACGCGTACGCATGCGCTTCCATGCGACGGCGTACTTGTTGGTGCTGACTGAACGTACGTCGGATTAAACATCGGAATACACGAGTTATTAACACGTGATTGATCGATGCATGGGAGGTACCAAAAACGGGACACAAATAGAGAAAAAGTAGTAAATGTAGTCACCACGAGAACGCACGTGCAAGCAAGGAAACGAAGCATTGGTTTTTATTCTGCACCTAAATGCTGGGCTTCCCACAAAATTTTAGAAAGATTATTCAAACTGTTAATATACATGATAATGTTTGTAATCATCGAAAATGTAATCTATATCCAACGGCAATTCATCGTAATATTAGGTTCTTGAAGATTAAGATACTGGGTGTATCTTGATGCGAAATGATCTGCTGGTAACCTGACAAAACATTGACAAACAAGCGATTTCTAGTTTGTACTGCAAAACGGTATTTATATTTATCCTACTCATGCCATTTCAGTAACATAAGCCGTTAATGGAAAGTGAGTAGTTCTGCTCATAACGGGACAGTATCACCGGAGTGGTTACTTGCTCCTGACCAAAAGTGCACTATACGCTCCCATTGCGTTATCGTCACTGGGAATTTTATTTTGTTTGGAAACCCAGTTGAATCGTCTAAGATCCGTTGAATTTGAGGAAAGGTCGACTTGGTTTGAATTGCGCAATTACGCAAATTACACATGTAATCACATTCAGATTTGCCTGAGAGTGTGAGTCATTTTATGGTCCCGATCACACTACTTGGATGTGGTGTCCACTGAGGTAGAAACTCTGCCAGGCGAAGGGATCATAAAAGGCGAAAATGTCGGAATACAAGATTGGGAAACCTCTTAAGATCAAATACACGTGAGTGCAGCCAAAGTTCGGATTCTGTTTGAGCACTGGCAGCAACATTTTGCAATCCCTGACGAGTGTCCCGTTGGATCCGCTCTAATCGTTCTCATTCACTCCCACTGTATGAAACGATGATGTGATCTGCCCGTTATCCCACACATTCAGAGTCATCAGCTCCAAAGGACGATGCATTATATTCATTGTGCACCATAGTTTCCGAGATTCAAACCGGCACTCAAAAACCAGTGTCTCTCATAGCAACTGAAATTGCCTAGTACAAACCCAACGTTTGTGCTGTTTTGAACGCGACTTCACACACGGTTAACCGGAAATGCAAGCACTGTCACAGATCAAAAGATGACTCGTGTAAGGCGTGGAACGTTTCAGAAAAGGACCAAATAGACCGTCTATCAAATCAAGGCGGAAACCGTGTAATTGGGAATACATACGGATTTATCCGACAATGTCAGATACCGTAACATTGCAGACACACAAATCTGTCTTTACGCCCGTTTTCATCCGGTCCACACAGTACA
Organism: Fasciolopsis buskii; assembly: GCA_008360955.1. NCBI lineage: Eukaryota > Metazoa > Platyhelminthes > Trematoda > Plagiorchiida > Fasciolidae > Fasciolopsis > Fasciolopsis buskii. Next base: position 49,041 of record LUCM01006241.1, read on the forward strand.
CATGTTTTAATTGCCTCAAATACGAATTAGCAATGCTTACGCCGTTGTTCACTTAGCTAATATTGTTTACTGGCGAGGCTGATTTTTTCGTGAACAGTATGTGATAAACACCTGGCGACAAATCAAGATAACGAGACTTAATATGCGGCTGAGTTAACCTATTATTTTCGACGATTTGGATTTCTATTATGTTCTGTAGCTCAGGCTGGCACTTTCCGCAATTTGGTTGGACTGAATCCTGTCATTCAGATCGTTCGTGTTTCAACACCCATTATTTTATTGTGTGTGTACATCAATTTGAAACAAAATCAAACCAAATTGATTGATCCCCCTGGGACGGCATGTCATTACCATGAGCTACTGTTAATCCAGCTTCCGACGCGGAAAAGACAAGCTTTCCAATTATTTGCTTGCATCTGGCTATGATTTAGTGTCCCCTGACCGTCGTCAATTAGTCCCATGGGCTTTTAGCAGTCAGTCATAAGCTGGGTTGGAATGAGCACATTCATTCACTGGGTTAGTAAGTCATGCGACAAGATCATACAATTTACTTGTGTCACATGCATTGTCCAACTCGAGTCAAAGCCAGTAGACCATGGCAAAACGGTAGCAAAAACATGGCTGGAAATTTTTAAACGATATACCGAAGCTGCCAAAGATAGAAAAACCCCTAGAACAGCAATGTGGTTAGGAGATACAACACATCGGTTGTTGATAATTGGAGGCCGACTAAAGGCATGGAATGCAAATTTTGTCAGTCACCAAGGATAAATGGTCCAATTAATTCAGTGCATTGCAGATCCCTGGCATCTCCGTCGACTTCGGATTACCGCCTGTGATCCAAAGGTCAACATCCTAGCTGCTCGGTCTGGAGCTTCTAGGCTCGAGTCTTTCCTTTGTCAATCGAGTTCCTCGCCTGGAAACTCCTAGTGGGCCGCTACGCTCTTCCTGATGTGAGTGCCTTGTCGATTTGTTGATGACATACAAGATGAACAAGATAAATGCTAACGACCAGTTTTAGGTGTTATTGCGTTGGTGGGATAAACGAGCAAAACATGAAGTGTTTCTGGATTTGTCAACAGCATTAGTACTACCAAATGAGAGTAGAGTAGACATGCCAAAAGGTATTCTGATATAGAATCATGAAATTAGCTTTCCGAATTGGTAGCCACCGGGGACGGTCAGGAAAGGGGGAGATACACTTTCACGTGCAACTATGTACCCCTGGCACGAAACAGGCGACGGTGTGGAAATTTGGGCATTTGGACTTTTGCAGTCGACTCCACATGCGAACAATTTACGCTCACAGGTAGCGGTGTTGGGATACTATAAATCAAGTCCACAAACTTCTAGCTCTTGACACAGATTTTAGGAGACATACAACCAATTTAATGTTCTCGGTTCGTTTGAGTCGTAGCCGAACTGAGCAATTTCATTGGTTTGTACCGGTGGTGTCGTGATAATGGACCTTGGTTTGGAAAGTTGCAGTCGATAAACCTAAGCGGTTGCAGTCCGGTCGTTCCAAATCGTGAACACTTTCCGAGAGCACAGGCAAATTATCAAGTTGGCTACCAGCCACCAGATGGCATTCAATAGTGATTGAAAAGGAAAATTACAGAGGTTCAAAGTGAATGTACCAAGAAGCAAGTGCACCAGCCAACGGGTACGTTCCGTTCTACACACAGTTGCAACCGCGTCAGGTTGAAAGCTGATCCAAAGGGTGGACGAACCAAGTGGTGACTTTGACAATTGATGAAATGTATGTTGCTGGAATATGCCTTATTTTACATGCGTTATTCGTACAAATGCACTGGAGTTTCTCTAGTAAGAATAGGTCTGTGTTGCTTCGACTTGAGTGTTCTTTCTCTAACCAGCTGGAATAGTTGATCGTTGGTTAGAGATAGAAGCGAGTGATGGCTGGCGAATCGAGACTAAAACAATGTAGGTCTTTCAAGTGGATGGAGGGTTAACTAAAATTTGTTTGTTTTGTGACAGTTCACAACCATTACTGGGGCTACTGCGACCAAGATGTTTGGTTGACTAAACAGAACACAAGAATAGGGAATAAGTCGCACGCATGCATGTTGCCGCGGAGACGCGCATGCGCCGAGGTTGGGAATGTTCTTAATAAACCAACGTTTCGGTCAGATGGATCTTTTTCTACGGTGTACGTTGAGACATAGCCATAAAAAATTCGAGTAGTAAGACCTAAAAATATGGCAACCATATACTCAGAGGAAAACAGGGTACAGCTTTTAATAACACCGAAGTATTTAACTAACGGATAATTCGACGAGTCTGCATGCCAACCACGTGATGCAACGCAATTGCATCTAAGACTCAGTCAATCAGAATCGCGAACATCCAGCTATTACCACTGGTCTCAAGGAGTTTCCCCAATAGGTTTTCGGCCATATATATATATATATATATATATATATATATATATATATATATATATATATATATATATATATATATATATATATATACCCATTTTCAACAAGCTAGAAGCAACTGGATGATCAACGTATATGCTGGTCATTTGATGTTCCCAACATGATGTCGCATTCTTTGTCATTTCATTTGGTCTTTGAACTTGAAGTCGTAATGCCGATGTCAGCCGGTCAATAGGTTGCACGGATAATGACTACCAATGTATATTAAAATGGCTCCTGCTGAAGTCAGATAAATGGAAGCAATCAGAAACCCACAAATCATGTATTTATATAAAATGGAGGGAGAATCCCGATTAGTAGAGTATATTCAATCCAATGGCGTCTGAGGCATGTTTGAACTTCAGGATTGCCTGTTGCCACGGTTCTGTTTGGCCAGTTGCCTAGGCAAAATATAGCTAATCTGTACCTGACAGCATCACGTGACTTGCAAGCATACTCACACACTCACCGCACCGTGCCGTCTGCCAATAGGCAGGTGGTCGTTGAGCAACGGACACGCAATGTCACATTTTGCCAATGACATCTTAGAGAATGACATGCATGGTGCTGCTTACTGATTGGATACGGCTTGTGACGAATATATACTTCACGACTGTGCAGCGGTGAAACCTGATGTACGTTAGAGGGACCGAGGGTTTCTCTGTTGGGAAGAAGAGGAAACACGCTGGATCAACCTAATCAAAGGGATTCAACTAAGAGCTCAGTGGGTGATCCATTGCTGCCCTCTCTCAAACGATGATTTCCAAAGTTTTCCAACAACCCGTCTTCTGTTTATGATTTCTCTGCACGAGCTGCTTTAAATCCCAACACACCTAAATGTTTCGAACGACTGTTCTATGTCTGCCGGTCAGCTTACCCATCAACTCAAAAATTCATACCAAGGTTGATTCTGTGAAATATCTAGGAGTTACTATCGCTAAAAATCTGCAGTGGACTTCTCACATTTCTACTTGCGTAAAGAATCTCCGACGGTTGTCATTTCAAATCAGGAAACTTCGACACTGCAAGGTGAAACAAAGCACCATCTCCCGATTTGTATGCCAATGTATTTTTCCAATCCTTCTTTACTGTTCTCCTATTATTTTTTCCATTTTACTTAAAAAAGACTTTAAAATTCTTCGCCGGGGGCTATCAGTTACTAGCCGTGTGTCTTTCATACATTTAGCTGACTTATCCTTCAATCTATGTGACCAGTACTCATGAGCTTGTGAGAAATTTGCTCACAGAATTCTTTCAGATCCCACGCATCTCCTGCACAACGATCTTTCAAAATGCCGCCCTTATATTTCAAAACGACCTGCTTTTCGTTCCATACCACGTAGAATCAATATCTATAGGGACTCCACTGTCCCATATTTAGCACGAATTTTGAGCAGCCGTGACCGGGTTTCATCCGAATTCCTGAGCAACATATCATAATGTGCTATGATTATTCCTCGACGAGTTTTTATATTTTTGCGTGGTGATGATTGTATTTTTATTTTATTTATTAATTTGCTTTTCCTATTTTATTTTCACCCTCACGTTTTGTGACTGAAATGCGACATCATTTATTGCACGCAAAAGTCTATACAATGCAGTATAATAGAATGCAATGCAATACAATACAATACAATACAATACAATACAATACAATACAATACAATACAATACAATACAATACAACACAATACAATACAATAAAATACAATACAATGCAATACAATACAATACAATACAATGCAATGCAATACAATACAATACAATACAATACAATACAATACAATACAATACAATACAATACAATACAATACAATACAACACAACACAAT
>LUCM01006241.1:53409-282690 GCA_008360955.1 Fasciolopsis buskii
CAATGCAATACAATACAATACAATACAATACAATACAATTCAATGCAGTACAATAAAATTTGATATTCCAAGAAGGACTTCTCACGATTTTGCATTTGATTTGTCAACAGTTTTCCTAGCAGTGGCGATTCTCAAGCAGGGCATCACTTTAAAACTAACAAAAAGCCGGTAACATATGGGGTGGGTTTGATATGGTTGATTTCGTTAAAATAGAAAAACCTGGCGAGTTCCCATTTGGTGAAAAGTTCAACGGACAGAAAAATTTCCGAGTACGACACAAAAACTGCAACTCGACGACTTTCAAACTCCCAGAGATTAGCTTCAATCTTGAGTAAATGGATGAGACAGACAATGCTGTTTGTGAGATTCTAAGTGAAAGGTTGGCATTGTTATATGAATGATTTTTGGGCGTGGTTCAATGAATTGCTGCCTGAAAATGCCACCTTGACTCCGATGTTCACCGAACAATTATTCGCGTCACCAAAAAGACAATCTTGCTTGACAGTTAGCTGTCGGAAAATTGTCACAAGTTGCAAAAGTGGAACTTATTTCGCGACCAATGAAACAAAACAAAAGGAGGGGGGAGGACGGTATTGATTCGTCATGACAAATGCATCTCTTATGCTTTATTTCATATTTGGATATCCGATATCATGTGGAAGATGATCTCTTTAAGGGCCCTACTTTATTACGCTTTGTAGGTAATGTTCAGATTGACGGGGCTGTCTCCGAACGCCTCGACGATGTCTCAGTCGATTGGTCAGGATGTTATTTGATCTTTCGTGCATTCCTTCCGATAATATTTCCCGTAAAAAGTGATTTTTTGCCAGAAAACCAGAAATAACATATTAGGGTCAAAGTGGTCATGTTCGTGGCAACATGTATTTGGTAAAATGCTCAAATATCTTTTCATCTGGGTGTGCCATTGAACTTTTTTTAAAAAAAACTGCATTCAAGCTGTCATAGAACGAGCTGACAATCAAATCAACTGAAGACAAGTATGATTTATTTGCTGACCTCACTCACTCCTGGTCTATTTATGACCGTCATTTTGCGCGCCTAATCGTCTGTTCAGACTTTCATGATAATGGGGTGGGTGATATTAACAAAACATATCCTACGGAATCTGATTTTCAGTCTTAGGATCAAATAAAGCATCGAAAAAATAGATACACGTGAATATGGTTGTCTCCATCGCAAAAGTGGAAAAGTTTTTGAGTCCGTGTAAAATGTTTGTCCAAACGAATGTTCAAATTTCTGGTCTACTAGTCTAAACAGGGTATTTTGTTGATTTCGGTAGAGATCAAAGCTGAGATAATAGACACTTTGTAAATTTGCTACAAATGGATCTTCGTATTTTAAACGGGTTTTCAACAAAAAAAGAGCATGGACTATCTGACACCACAATGAGGACAGTACGAGTTGAACAGTGACGTGTGTGAAATTCAATCGATCGGTTAGTTCGGTCATTGACTAGCCCGTTCAAAAGGGCAGATAGTGTACGCGGTTAGCGAAAGTCCGGGGTCGATCGATAAGCTCCACCCTGCAAGGCCACGTGACAAAAGCACTGATCCAAGCGGGTTTCACATTTATCGGAACTTTGAAAACACTCCCGTTTAGGCCATGACGTAATAAACGTAACCAAGCCTAGTCCGTTTGGTCAACCAAACTTTAAATCGCTCCGGTTTCCAAATTAATTTTTCACATATTTAACTTGTGACTGAGTCGTGGGTCTTATTATCGAGTCTGTGTGTGTGTGTGTGTGTGTGTGTGTGATAGACACTCCACTAAACAGTTTATATGTATTTACTTTGAAGGTGCAACGTTCGGGATTTTCTATCGTGTCCTCTTTTACCGGTTCCTTTATCTTGGTGCACCCTTCGATCGTGCTATCAGGACCGAAATCCAGTTGATCGTCGGGGATTCTTTAGTTCTCCGGTCAGTCAAAAAATTGAATGGAAATGGAAAATCCAGATCTGGTCGGCCAAACCGAAAACAAACGGTTACTTGACTGACTGACTGTGTGTATTAATAATGGTTCTGAATCGAGTGAGGTGAACACATGTTGATGAATAACCAAGGTGTACAAAATTCGCAGTCGGTGTCACCGGCTTCGGCGCTTTGGCATGGTGAAATCGGAACCACTGAAAAGGATTGCGGAAAACAAAGAATGAATGGGTGGAGAAAATTCCGCGAAAACACGACGGATTTCGTGGTAACTGTCGCTCGTCAAGTATGCACGTACCCGATACTCTCTAGTCCAGTACTCTTCATACTTGCATACCTGTTTGTCAGGTTGATATTAGAAACCCATTTGAATAACCGGAAATGCATAGGGATGATAAGTCCATTTAAGAATTAACAGGTAAGTCATCTAGATTTTTTCATTGGTTAAACAAGGCTAATCCTCAAAAGCATGGGACGAACCACTTTGTGTTTCTTAGACGAATTTGTCATCCATGCACACCTCCGGTGATTCAAACGAGATCCCGGCCGTGGACACGAATTATTTTGTTCTGTCTTAGCTTGATCGCCTATTTCTACTAATCTCTTATTTCTCTATTCCCTTCACGTGGTCCGTAGATATGAAAAGATGATAGCTATTATGCGGTCGGTTCCGTGTTTGTGCCTCTGTTCACGGTTTGACAGTCTGCGGATTCACGTTTGGCGCTTCTTTGCCGTATTATTCTTCAACTTGTTTCGGCTAAAAGTGTAACAGGAGCCCGATCAGGTTCCATTTTGAATGAATCCTTGAGTGAAAGTAGCAGTGGGTATGTAGTTTGCCTGGGTATTTGTGCTATTAACTCGTGATTTTCCAATGTCTACGAATACCGAGTGAGTAGTCGTCCGAGTTTTTGCAGTCCAGCCTAGGGTTTTGGCTTCCCTAACAATCCGCTTACTGCACGGTACACAAAAGAAAGCAATGTTCGTGCGTATGTCGAGTTTTTGGAAGAAGCATCAGTGCAGTGAACCAGTATGAGTCTACGTTCTGAACAAAATTGCCAATGAGCGCTCGAAAAAGGCACAAATGAAAGCGTTAAGCAGGGCAGTAGCCTCAGGCAGTCGACGTTTCTGATCGGTGGTGTTGTGGCTTCTCCTACTGATCCAAATGGGGAATCCTTAAGGCGGGTTTTGACGATCAGCTTGAATTTTGCCGAAAGTTGTTTCTCTTGATTTGGAAAAAGCGCTGCACAGTGGTTGGCTTAGGACCACCTGTGTTAGCTCGTCTATTGGATATAGTGCATTATCAACATGAAGATTATTTCAATATTCGGATGATCTGCTCGCAAGTTCCGCCGTCATTTTTCAGGAAACTTGTTGCGATGTGATTGAATCAACCGCAGATGAGTTTTGTAATCCAAGATTTCGCAAACCGATATGCAATCGAAAATGTCTGGATGAGTTCCCTTGCAAGGAGAGACTGATTAAACTCAGACTGTCACCATTTTCGATCATCCTTATGAATCTGAGCACCATTCAACAAGCGGTCGACTGATAAAGTGCAGATTATTACGTTGGATGGTTAAATTTCCACTTTTACCTGGAGATGAACTAGAGAAAACTCCAGGTTATTATGATGTATAATCACCATCATACTTTCATCTGGTATTTTCATATTTCGCGGCCTCTTCACGGTCCAATTTCCCAATAGCCTGGTTTGTTTTGCTGTTCTTTCCTAGAGTACGAGCTACACAAATCAGGTCGTCTGCATTTCGAGCACAATGGATAAACCGTTTTTATCCTTTGTTAGACATCGTGCGACTGGATCTTTTCAGACTGTTTAAATCAGTCACTTTGACCGGGGTTTCATTGTTCACCAAGTTTTTCGTGATAGACAGAACGTCAAATGTTGGACCACCGTGATGGCTCTCACAGACAGGGTAGGTCAGGTTAGCAGATGGCAACTCACCATTGAAGACCGTACCAATTCATGGGCTCGCCCACCAAACCGGCGACACAATGAACTTTTTGGGCTGCCCCAGAAACCCTATCCAATGTCAACCCCATCCAATGATTGCTAAGTAATAAGAGATCGAATTGAGAAGACGCTACTACAGAAGTAGGCTGTGAAACTCCAGTTCAAAGATCTCAGTTTAAAAGTTTCCGATCTGTGCAAGAACAGACCGAATGCCAGAAACTGGCATTGTGCTGCACAGTAAACAGATCACTAGCGAGGGTGAAAACCATGACAGGACCACAAAATATCACTAACCCATGCTGAATAACCAAAAGGAATAATAAAGAAGCATCTGGGATATTTTCCTAACTAGCTGAAACCATCTGCCGCCGACTGTTATGATAGATGAGAAATCGGTCAGAGTTCGATCCCAGGACTACTAGCCGTGGTATTCACACCTCGTCAGATCCTGCCTCGCTTGTTGTACGACCGAACTTTCTGTGCTGTTTGAAAGTTGTCAATGGGATATTTTACTGGAGTATGGTCTTCGGATAAATCTATGCTATCACAGAATTAAATTAACTCCGTAACCCCTACTGTTCATTTCGCTTACTATTCCTCCTATCTTATTCACGTGATCACGAACTACTAAAAATTAGCTAAGTTTTATTAAAATGATAAATTGGTCAATATCGTTTTTGATTGATTCGAGGAAAAATTATCCCACGGGGTAGGGAGTAATCAGGTGAATTTCGCTGATTTTCTCGCGTTCTGTTGGCCTCAGGGATGCGGGGTAGTTAACCAGTCATCGATGAGATCCTTTGGTCGATGAGATGCGCTAAACGGAGGCGCGATCAGCCAAAGCGTTAAGGTTTTAAGTTGAACTGTTAAACATTCAAATTATCAGTGAACCGAGTTACCGTATCACATCAGCTGATCACGAGAACTCATGAAAGCACTGTACGATAAGTCCACGTTCGTGTCACGTGACAATATACGACGCTGTAGCCTTCCAGCCCCTCGAGGCTACCAGCGAGAGGAAGAGAAATTCGGTGACCTAGGGGGAAATTCAGCAAGTGCCATCGATTCTAAGGGGTTCCATCGGTGATGATTTCGTCTGATAGATGTAATGAGGGGAACGACATGATTTTCGTGTGCTGATATCTCATGACTGCTTTCGATTGCGTGATTCCGGGGGACAACGGTCCTAAAATTCTTCGTCACTTCAATCTGGGGAATAACTGCCCAATTTGAAGTCGTTTTATCTTTGCCAGAAGTCGTAATCCATACAAAAAGCACGCGCACGGACCAGATAGAACTAGCGAACCCAAAACGGACAATTCTAAATCGAGAATCCTAGCCGCTTTAATGAAATGCAATACTACAAGAGATAATATCTGAATCTGACAATTTATTGTGACATTTCATAAATGGTATTTCATTACTCCTACTGTATTGCATTACAATAGGTTGGTGAGCCACAATTCCATTCTTGGTTTGTTATGACAAGTTATGGGGAAATTCGTGACTAGAAGACTCGCCAGTTTGCTGGCAAACTTGCAAAATGAGATAAGGTACAAGTTAAAAAAGTTTTCTACTCTGCATGTGAAGTCCGCCTCAACAGATTGCAGTAATGTTGTTGTCAGATACATGATGAAAGGGCAGGCTAGAATGTTTCCATAGCCTTTCTTCCCCTGGGGGAAAAAGAATAGAGATGGAAATTTGATATCTGTATGTAGAGTGACTGGTTGGCCGTTTTCGAACAAAACCAACACCAAGGGCTAGGGGAGACATAAAATACATCTGAAGTCCAGCGGGATAGAATGTATACTTTAGCTAAAATCTGTCAGATTGCTCAGTTATTTTCAGCCAAAAAAGAAAGCTTGTCTATGAGCCCAATAAGTTTTTGGCATACCCACAGAAAGGAGTGAATGAGTGGAGTTCTAAACTGCCACAAGGGTGCAAATGCGAAAGAAATGCGATTTTTCGGGTGGAGCAAAATATTCGGAGGAGATCAGGTGACCGTGTAGAAGGAAAAGCAAGTAGGGAATAGCATAAAAATCATTTAAAGGATAAAAAGAATGAGTGAATTCAGAGCATCCTGGCCGTGTCAAAGTCGAAACACAAAGCCGTTATCTGCGTTGTTCTCTTACCAATACCTCCTGTTTTCTTCCTGGTAGTCCAAGCCACGGACTGAAGTGAATGGGCGCTCTAGCCAGGGTCAGTTTGGTAGGGAAATCGTGCAATCTTGCGCGATTTCGTCAGTGGAAAAATGTGGTGCGGCAAAGTCGGAGAACAACGGCCGGCGGACGAGTTCGTTTTCACGATCATACCGGTATTGTAAGCATTCATACGCTAGTCTGCGAGCATGCAAATGATCGGCGCATGGCCAATAAACATGCCCGGTGTTAATGCCTACGTGGTGAGCTATAGAGAACAAAGGATGCGATCAGGTTGGAGTAAGCTGGAGCACTAAAATCGATAGGACGAATTTGACGGTGACGTTAATGTTGCAGGATTTCTGCCACTACCACCGCGATTGTCGGACAGTTCGGTAGATTTTTCCGGAGGGAAGTTTGACAGAAGAATAGAAGAAAAACTCTGTGGTGCTCGTGTCTGTTTTGACCACAAACAGTCAGGTTCTGTTTCTGCATCAATTTATGACAACATGGATAATGAAGGAACCGCAGAAGGGAACTCGTGTGTCCCAGTTGCCAGCCTTCGGTGCACTTATGGCTTAGTTAAAATGATCAGAAACAAATGGAAAAGGACTAAGGTTTGTTAGAAAAGAAAATTCTCGTGTCCCAGCATCACCGAGAGAAGCGGCTGAAAGCCGTGAAATCAGTATGCACATGTTCCATTACATTTAAGAATTATTCCTCGTGCTGCGATTCAGACTCCAACCTGGAGTGTGCAGTCGAGACTGGGACATCACAGTCACTAGACTATTGGCGGTCGCTCCAGGCGATTTATTGAACATCAGCAATCACAAACTGCCAACTGTACATGGACTGACCGTAAGCATGGACTTCTAAGTGAGACAGTCCACAGAAGTCAACCATTTGACACAAGTTAATGAGAGAAGATTCGATTTATGTCGGAATAGAATACCCGCTGTGTCTGAGAAGAAACCAGCATTTCACCCGCGACCCAGTCCTAGGATTCGGGCAAGACTGTGAGGTACAACTAACAGAATTGAAAAAAAAAAACAAATCGATATTTTCCTGTCAAAATATTTTAATGAAGCGGTCAAAAGCGTGGGTTTGGATCGCCTATTGTGGGCAGATTCGCCGCGGCTGTTTGCGTTCAACATGAACCAAATGGGATTGTTCTTCTGAGCACTAATGTGACTACAGTAGACTGAAATAAGATTGAATAGATTAAACTCGTACAACGGGAGCGATCAAAAAGGAAGGGCGTGGATGAATCGACAGACAGTGCAAGGCTAAATGGATAATCCGTCCACGCTGTTTGTACTGTTTGGGTTTTAAACTGGGACAGATCAGAATTTTGACAGTTCCGCGCAGTCTGGTGTCTGATGTGTTCGTTGTACGTGACCTTAGATGAGTTGCGGGAGTCTACATGAAGCTCATCTCGATTCGTTGTTTCGCAATCCATGACCTGATTGTTTTGTCTGAGCAGATTGTGCGGTCGCATCAGTTGGCCGTTGATTTGTGGAGCCACCAGGGATTGTGTGCGTCCGGCGAGGGGTTTAGAAAAACTGGAATGTAGAAATAGTACCGATAGGGCTCAAAATAACATGGGAAATATATCGGTTAGGACACAAGACTTAAAATCCAAATGACATTGTGTCAGTCAGTATCCATTATAATCAAACCGGTGTTCCATTGGTTGCGGTCCCATCAGGTTGTGTGGTGCTGTTAATAGAGAAAAAGAATACAGTCAGAAATGAATGAAAAAAAAATCGATTTCTACTGGTATCTTTTCTGTTTAATTGACATTTCAAATGTCCGTCTAATCCGATACGCCTGAGTGACTGCTTTCTCACTGGATCTTCCAATTACGACAAAATATTGGGATATTTCAAATATAGGTGAAAACTGACAGAAATGTTCTTATGTGAATTCCTAATCAGATTAGGAGACGTTCGCTTGTTCAAGTGTACTCCGGCATTGAGTTTGTCCAACTTTGTGGACAGTTCACAAACATGTATGATTAGTCGTGTACGTGTGCCACACGTGCATAAACATGTCCTGCGAAAACAAATCATCGTTGTGACATGTTCTTGTCAGACGAAAGTGTCCCGTTGAGGGTGAAGAGTCAACGGGGATTCAGCAGGAACGTTGAAGGGGTAGACCGAAACGGTCAGGGAGGAAGCAAAGAAAACTAGCAGGGTCCTATGAATCAAGTGAGACTGTGAGTAGAGAATGGTTGAAAATAGGCATACAACCAAAGATCTAAAAGTATGATCTTCAGTCAGCCTTCAACGGTCTAGACCTGATGTGACTGTCTTGTGGGATGATTTCTGCGTGAATCAAAAGTGCACTTTCGACCCGGCCCTCGCCATCGGCTTTGGAGTGGGGGGGGGGAATCTGCGCAGACCACCAAGGTCAATACGAACCGCGTTAGCGACAATGGTGGTTTGGTACTAAGTGCCAAAAGATAGGCGAGTTTCTCGATAGATTTCTCCATTAGGGGAAGGGTGGGGGGAGAGAAGTAGGTGTACGGATTGGAATTTTTGACACTGTCGAGGAAGGTTTCACGAATTGAATTCACCAGGTGCTGGCAGTGAACGAATAAAAACTGCACGAAAATTAGATACGGGTGATACTGGACCACAATAAAGAGTCAAATTAGCGATGAAACCACAGAAGCCTGAAAAACGTTGCGCCCGTAAACAGCGTTCCCATTTTGACTTCAAATGTTTGGTCAACAGATGCTAGAGCTCGCCCAAGTGCACCTGCTGTCATAGACACGGCAATGACCGTTTTTCAACCGGTCGGAAATCGACAACCTTGGACTCAGGCTTCGAGTGATGAACTACCAGGAATCACAGTTAATAGAATTCTGACCATCTACCAATACGAGACAGGGGTTAATGGGATGCTAGTTGGTCACTGATAGAGTTGAAGCACCTGGAAAGCAATTTTTACGAATTTCCATTAAGCTGACCGAAGATTAGTGTTCGGTAAAAATTCTTGAACTGCAGGAACAATTATTTGATTTCTAAAATCTCATTTGAAGCATTCTTTGAATACACTAGCCTCGAAAAACTGATCGTGCGTTTTCAGAAAAATTTTGTCCATCCATCCATACTACTTACAACAAAAACCACGCCATTTATTCTGTTTATGAATCAGACACGCACGCGGATGTCGTCAGGCGTTCACCAGTGGTGTGATGTCCATTTGAGTATCTCCGATTTTGATGAACTACTGAATTTTCGTTGAGAATATTCCGAAGGTTTTTTAGCACCTGCGAAGTATGAAGAAGTGTTAACAAATATCGTTAATTCAATTTTCGGGTTCCTTTTGTCACATTAATACGTGTGCCGCAAGAAGGTCAGTTACAAACCAGTGACCTTAGATATTGAGGCAAACTCAGTGAAAGATGCAAAATGTAGTCTTAGTGAGGTATGAAAATTTCGTAAGCCTGCCCGGAGTGGTCCTAGGATTTATTTCTTTCCCTATTCATCAAAGTTAACTAGTTCGGATGTTCGACCGAAATACTGGGCACGTTATTTCAGTGACTGAGTACTTTTGTTGGTGGATAAATGGAAAGTGGTGATCTGTGAAACACTTTCGAAAGGACATTTCTTGAGTAGTTTTTCGGAAAATTCTCCTTACTTACCTATATCCGCCCAGGTTTTTCAATCTTACCACTTGTCTTTCAATTTATTTATTAATGAAATAACATTGCACATCATTTTCCAGGAAGGGGGATGCGACCAACGGAGGTCTGTCAAACGGGGAAGTTGATCGGTGGTGGGAAGATTCGAACACGTGACCATCACTTTATTTGCTGAGCCAACGGCTTCTCGGGAGACCAAAATAAATAATAAGGGAAAGTTAGTCGTGGTGACAGTGATATTCCCCGAATTGTAAGAAAATATTCAATAAAAAAGACTGGCAACCTTACCAAAAGAAGCTTCTTTTTGCTGTCCGTCGGAATCTACCAAACATGCTATCTTGAGTAGAGCGGTTCTCTTCCAAGTTGACTGTAATCAGGTAAAAGCACGCCAAACTTTTCATATAAAGACATCACAGTCTGAATCACAAAGTTGTCCAATATAGGTTTGCTATATTGAATGGGTAATTGGATTAACTACCTATGCAGTGTGTTATTGCGACAATTTGTAAGCTTCTTCGCTTATGAGATAAAAATCACTTCCCAATGGAGTTTCTGGAGGCCACATCAAAATTACCAAAATAAAAAAAAACGGACATTGACTGGCCCAATGTTTGTAGATTTTGAATTTCCGCATGTGAATAGGTCTTTCTCTTTTCCCTAGCAGTTTCGTAATGCTTTCCCGTTGGGATATAATGATGGGGCTAAAATGGGATGTCGATTGAATTTCTGGCGTGTCTGCGAACTGAAGAGCACGAAATCATACGGCTCGTCGTTGCAGAGCTTTTCCACTTCATGCTGAATAATAATCCGCCTGTTGTGTGAGTTTAGACAAGATTTGCAGGCCAGCAACAAAACTAGATTTGATTAAGTGTTGCGTTGATAGGCAGCATGATAACAAAAACGTTACATCTAATGCACACCAGAAGGTTATTTGAAATAGACACTACTACTAATTTCAATACATCAGTCACGATCGGACTGCCCGGGAGGTCGGCAATATAACTAGCCCAACACGGTTGGAAAGTGCACAGAATGGCTATCTGAACTTGTTCAAACAGGGAATAAAGTGACTATCGGTGGAATAAGGAAAATCCTGTCGATTGTCGGAACAGTCACGTGGATTTCCTAGCAATTCTGTTGGTTATCCGGAACTTGGTTATGTGTCATACATTGTGGTCACAGCAAATAATACACATACTAGGCTAGGAGAAAATGGCCATCGTGAAAAGCTTTTCGGCCAGCATTTTCTTTTTTTATCTTTTACTTCTTTTTATCAATGAAATAACAAAGTAAATCAATTTTCAGGAAGGGGGCCGCGGCCAGCAGAGGGCTGCCAAGCGGGGAACACATGAAAGAGCCGCCATATCTGTACTAGTTCTAAGAAGGGATCATTTATCCCTCTGACGTTCGCTATTTAAGCTTGTAGTTAGAGCGACGTATTTAGAAAGCCATTTTTCTATTACTTGAAGTGAATTACAGTACACGGGTAAACCTCGTGGTTAAAACACGCTGTAATGACACCAGATCTGGTGGGACATTCACGTAAAGACCATATTATTGATCCTGTTTCCGAAGCCAGGACGATCGTAGACGGGTGGAAGTACAGAGAGTGAGACGGAGTTCAGGAGCCTAGAAGTTCCGGGGGAAGATATAGATTGAAACAAAGAAGTAATGCACATAGTAACACAAACCTGATAAGTGTGACTAAGTGACTGCGTGCCACAAGGGCAGGGACATGTTATGGAAAGACAAACGTCTGAGATAAGCTCCGGAGACAAAACAAAGTAATAACGGTAGAAAAGTGATAGCGAAGCAACTCTCCGACGACAGGCTGGTGAGTGCAACGCCGGGTGACCTTTCCTTGAACCTAGTCAAGACGAGAACAAGTAAGCAAAACCCTAAACCACCCGTGACTGCAGTGTTCAAATGCCGGGGAGGGGGTGGGTTTAGGTACTGTACTGTGGAAGATTTGATGAAGTAAACCAATGAACAATTTTGCGCACAGAGCGAGAAAGAAGCTCAGATATGAAGAAAGATCAAACTGATGAAGAACTAGTGGATAGACCGAGAAAATAAACAAAATCTGTGGAATCAAAGGACAGATGTGGGGGAAGGAATAGTTTTCCAAAGAGATTGGAAGAAAGCAGGTTTCGAGAGTATTAATTGCCCCTTGACTGTTGGAGCTCCAGTAAAAGATGTATTCAAGATCGGAGTTTAGAGGTGCATGGACGGCACAACGCGCACGATCGATGTTAGCGTTTACATCGCGAGGAGTGATGTAGGGAAAAGAAAAATGGAGGGTGATACCACCGGAAAGAGGATGAACCGGGTTTGAGGTAGTGGACAGAAAGTCATCAATGAGTGAGAGGAACTGAGTGAACCCAAGTACGGAACAGCTGTAAACACCAGCGCTTACAGGAAATGGCTAGGATGGGACCTAATCATTTTGGACGGGGGTGGTTCGCTTCCCGAGAAAACTTAATGTCCATAATATGAGAAGCGTTGAGAATCCGAAAGCGGACATTTTCATCGGAAGAATTTCGTGCCAAACTCGTTCGAAAGCCTGAGAAATGGCGAGCGAAACCAGGTGAGTTTCTTCGTGGTTTTCTGGTAAAGCCGACCAGTAACATGAGACGAGGGCCAGTAGATCGTCGACTGAACCACGATATCGGAAACCACATTGGCGGTCGTACAGCAAGCAGTATGTCGAGCTGGAGCGAATAATGAGGTAGAAAAAGATGATTAATGGGACAGAAAGAAGCAGATGTGAAATAACTGGACAGATTGAAAATGAAGGTAAACAGGGAAGCAAAATCCTCAACTTTTTATGTGACTCACAGATAATATCACCAGGGCAACTACAGATGGGAGGGAAATTGGAGGGGCAGAAATTTGGATTGACTGGTTTTAAATGGGTACCAAAAGGTTCCGCCAACGTCGGCGGCTAAGTTTTGACACTGATCTTTGCAGTGCTCGTTGACCCTCTGCATGATTGACGAATACGTGATTCAGGGTTGCACAAAACAGGGATGGAAGTCGGAAGTTAGCGAGCGACGCCAGCAGCAGAATGTTTAGCGCTTCAAGCGTGCAGTACGATCATATGTATGTTTAAACTATTTGAGGGTTTCGGATCTGTCTGTAACAGAAAAAATTCATGTCACGAAAAACTTCAGCGAAATTGGGAACAGATTTGGAGACGACTAAATTAGAACAACCGTCGTTCCAGAGACAGGAAACCAAGAACTTACGAAAAGCGTCCCAGTCGGCTGAATTGTAGCACCAGTACGTGTCTTGAGGACGGCTTATAGCGGGTAAAGTTGCCGGAAGACGTAATGACACAATGGTCCTTGAGTAGGGCGAAGGGAGAGTGAAAACAGGTGAATAGAGCAAAAGTGAATCAGAAATGAGGACAATATTAGGAGTATGAGTGTTGTCATCAGATCGATCGAGCATACATGTGGAGAGATCCATTTAAGTGAAATAAATTGTCAGTCACTGCAAATTGCTCGGCTCCCCGTCCCATGACCAGGGTGTCACAAGAGTTGATCGGTCATTCACTACTGCGAACGAGATCTTGAAATTCGCGACTGGAAAAGTCAAGATTGGGTACGCGTCAGGTGGTAGCCGAATGGTGAACTAAAGCACAGACACCTAATTTGACAACAGAAGAGAAATGGAAAATGAAACTGAGGAATCGGAGGTGGGTGGTACCTGAAGATGAGAGGAAGGTCCGAATTTTGTTCAAAAATTGAGCAAGAGGAGAAGATTGCTGAAGGCGGTGAATAAAATCAACCTTCCAGTTAAGTCCGCGAACGCCGGTGGTGATCATAAGTTGCTGTTAATGTTTTAAGCGCGTTGTGATCAAGATTGAGAACTAAAGCTTGCTTGGTTGTGAAAGGCCATGGTCTGTGCAAAAAAAAATGGGCAATCTTAATCCCGGGACTTGAAGTGGCCATCCACCGAAGTCCTCGACAGATCAGTCGTGGTATTAAGCCTCCTACCACCAATCCCCTGGTACCACAGATTGCTAACCAATTCAAACTCGGTGTGGACAATTTTTCCTTTCCAAAACCATGTCAGGGTTATTGCTGCGTGTCAAGGTTGTTGGAACCGAACTTCTTGTCACGCAACACTGATCGTTCTTCTACTCGTTATCGTTCTGGTCTGATGATTATCAGTCGTCATTTTTCAAGGGTTATATTACGACCCATAACAACAGTTCCACTCACCGTAGTCTTTACGTGTACAGATGCGACGACATGGTTACAGATATACTACGCGTACCTACCCATGTTTTTTGACTTTTTATTCACATGTCTGGCGAGAAAATTATTGATTTCTGTCCCTTTGGTCTCTGTGTCACATTTGTAATTGGCCCGCAGGAGATTTTGTTAAACGAATGAGACTCATTATTCAACCTGATCTAGTCTTGTGAATGGGCAGATAAGGGATAACTGGGAGATGGGAGACTGGATAACGTCTTTGTGCTCAGGTTTATTATTGTATAAGTGTGTATGCGTGCGTGCGCGCGCGCATACGATAGATACTGTCTGTTCGCTCACTCAGTGCCCGTTCAAAAAATTAATCACTTTGAGTTTGTAGTCTACGGCTTGTTGCAAAAAGAATTATCACCATTTTGCAATCATTAAGACATAAGTGCCAGAAAAATGCTCCACATGAATGTTTTGTAAGGCTCACATTTGGGAATATTTGTTTCAAGGTCAAAATGCCTTTCGTGTCCCTTTTTCGTGGCGCCGACCCGTTTCGTACGCCTATCCACTTGCCATTTTGGCACCATAACAACAACAACAAGATTGAAGCACTGTTCTTCTCACTTTGATTTTCCCCGTCTCGCGAGGTTGAAAGTTGATCAATGTTGGAATGTGACAGCTGACTGAAGAGTTTGTAAAAGTCGGCCAATTGGGTTGTCACTCAAAGCACACTGGCGCAGTCGTACGTGACTACAATGACATTTTGCCTCAGTGTTGACAAAAACCGCCTCATGCATCTTTTCTGGTTGTATCTTGCACAGCGATAAACAGGCAGTAGAAACATATTGCACTGAAGATCGCACACCAATCAGAACGGTAGCTTGCCCGAGTGATCACATTGCAAATCTGTACAATTGGATGTCAGGATAATATTGACACTAGTCGGAATTCTTCTATCATGAATCGGAACCATTTGGGCAAAATCCTGAATCAAACCGAGGAATGGTATAGTTCATCTCTTGATTCATGAACTTTATTTTATTTGTACCACCGAATCAGATGCGTTTCATTGAGTCCCTTTTTGTAGGGGATTTTTTTAATCGCAAAACTCTTTGAAGTCCACTGATACTTTCTTGATCCTGTTTCTAAATCAGAGTCTAATAACTCACGGTTTGTTGTATTGCCTGACTCGAAACGTTCAACTGCCGGAGGAGCAATGTGAATTATGGATCTGTCTCTACATCAAGGCCACTATGGCTACACGGTCATATGACTCCCTTTATCCTAGCCATTATTGATTACAGGTTTCTTGTGTTACCCGTTCGTCATGTGGATCGGCCGTATGCTAAGCCCATAGATCAAGAATGGCTTTTCAACGACACTGAAATGCTGGAAAATCTTCTACACGCTAGGTCCAGAGTGTGTTGAGGTCCTGGATTGGAACAGCCGTTCAACGCTATATTCACTTATTTCCTTTACTTAGAATCCTAAGATAGGGGTGCTCGGCATACTTCTTCCCTCATTGCACTGAACTCTCGATTTTTCGTCATACTTTTGTTCACTGTTTGTGTATTAATTCCAAAGATATTCACACTGTACTCCATCCAGAAGTAGGGATATAATGATAACTAAAGGACCGCCAGGGAGGGAGGTTGAGGAATGAAGTAAGAGAAACTTTCGTTTTGGTATCTGTGTGATTGCTTTGCATGGACTACTGTCGGCTAACATGGTCCCTAAGAATAAACTAAAATTCGAAGCTTTCATACCGTCAGCTGGTCATCTGTCCATCGAGAAACAGTCGGTTACACTCCCAAGTCATCGTGTATACCGTCGCACTGGCAGAATTTGTGTGAATTAAACACCATTCTTTGCTTTCTAGTCCGACAGCTCACATTTTTTAAGTTTTGAATGTTGACGAGTCTGATGGGTCGGTTTGCCAGTTTACGAGGCTTTTTGATTTTTGAGCTTGACTTTTAGGATGCAAATATTTCAGCACCAACGGGGCCATGTTTTTCCTGGTCACGTGACGATTACAAAGAAGAATGTTGTCTGGTTTGCAATGGAAATGTGACGATCATGGAATTCAAGCAACGGAATCAATAAGTACCAACCATGTTTGACTTTTGCTACTGATATTAAACACACGGATCGATTGGCCCAGAAGTTAGTGACAGAAGTCAAGAAGAGTGAGACCAAGCGAGAATGATGATGCTGGAATGCTTGGACATGCACATTCAACTGTTAAGCCTCATCGATCTCGTTCACACCAAATGCAATCGGTAACCAGCCACGCTATCTAATTTTCGTCCCCATTTTTCTGTCAACCTAGAGAACTGAGGTTTCGAACAAGAATGTACATTTCGGAACTCCTACTGAGTCGCAGCAGCCGAAGATTGTCTATTTTCACTTGTAGTTTAATGGTTAAACTACTGGCAAATGGTGGAATACAGCAAGTAACAGAATCGATCAATTGACTCAGCTATATTTAATACACACAGAATGACTCTTTCGGTCGTCGAAAGAATCCCGAGCGACGTAGTGGGTTCACAAAGTAGCCACTTAGTACTGGTGACTTTCACCGGATTTTAATCTGTCCAAGTTCATCACCATTCGTATTCACAAGCTGCCTGGAGTTTCTAGGGTACGAACAAAATCTGCTGGGTTTGTAGTTTTGGGAACGAGTCATTTGACATGATTTCGTTGACCCAAACAACAATATTATCTCCATGTCTAATGCTATCAGGATACTAATCAGTCAAAACCCATATTCTGAACGTCGCACTTATCCACTTGAATTCAACTCGATTAGGATCAAAAAGGTTTCGTGATTCCGAATGAACGAGTGCGATAGAAACATGATTTGACTTGTTAGACGAGGTTGGGCATTTGAAAACGTGTCCACCAAGATAATCAAACTATTAAGTAGTGTTTTTTCACCCTCCTTTTATGACCTCTACGATGACAACCGTTCGGTGTAACTAGGACTTGTTGAACCCCCTACCCTAAATATAACAAGAAAGTAACAAACAATGGTTTTCTCGGGATAACGGAGCAGTCACTTTAGTCGCCGATACGGGTTGTAATGAGTTTTGTTATTACCGTTCGATTCAAGGAACAACTAACTCGTACTGCTAACATCATCGCAACAAACTACGGTTAAAATAGATTTAGTCAGACCATCAATTTAGATGATAGCGGTGCCCAGTGTACTCTTATCAAGACCAAACCAAATGGCCTTTGGATGCTCATATTGTGTGTTTGATGGCATGGATGACACTAGTCTGACTAATCGGGCCAGTAAAATCATACTTTACACTAGACAGGGAGGATGAGAGTGCAATTACGCCAACTGGTTTGCAAATCGAGTAGGAATAGTGTGCAGATCGATAAAAATCACTAGCTTGAACGATACTGTCGTAATCGACATGGTCACTTGCACTTCCTTGAGATTGATCTGCTTCAGATGAACCTCGGTACTGACTGTTTTGAATTCCTTGTTCATGTCCCTATTAATATCACCTTTCCCATGGAAGTAAAATCAATTTTATGAAATCCTAGAAGATAGCCAAGTGTCATCAAAGTTTAGTAAATAACGAAAGTGTATTTGTCATGTGCCTGACCACAAGGCTTATTTGGCAACAGGCAGAATGCACGAGACCAAGGTTAGTAATACCAAAAACACCTTGATTGTCCAGAATCTCGAAACTCTGATGCCCCCGGGAACATCTTTTACTCCAAAGAAATGGTATCAGAGGCTAGAAAATTACTACCGACAGCTTCGTTATCAGTCCACGAATCTGGTTGACCACAGTTGTAGGCACCGTGTGCACAAATAGTTGCCGTTTATGGTAGGAATGAACGTCGATTGGTTTTATTGTCTCGCAGGCAAAGTGCGGTTGGTATCGAGAAGTCATCAGGCGGAAAAGCGCAAATCCGTCTTTGGTGCACGGGCAAATAGGAGTCATTCCATGATGCTAATGTCTAACAAAGGCAAATGTACAACTTTGTTGATGATGTGGCGAACAAAAGCGATGTACAGATTGCTAATAACCCCATTCTTTTTTTGCAGTTCACGTCACATCGAGCCTTTCGGGAATGAGTTAATTTGATAAGCTGATAAGTTAAGTTAAAACTATTTCAAGTAACACAAAACAGAGCTGGCGGTCTGCAGCAGAACACGTATTTTTTTCTCTGGATCGCTTGTTTAACTGAACGTTGACCGCCCAGTGCGGTTGCCATTTGCACGTAGCACACGCACGTTCTGCTCGTATGGTCCTGTCAAATATATTCAACCTCTTACCGCTTGCGACTGTATTTTCGTTATACCGGTCGAGTGTCTGGGTTGTCAGTATTGCCGTCGTACTAAGCCGAGTGAGGATGACGCACAAACGGCTAAAGGCAAACGAACGTGATCCGCGTTAAAACAATCGGTCCTATAGGTCTTTTGACAGTACCCATGCGAACAGAGGAAATTTTGTGGATAAAAAAATTTCCCCGTAATGAGATTTGTAAGTTCAGAACGTTTAAGGCAATAAGAAAAATATCGATCGTATCACGAAAATATATCCCTGGGGGGATGGAAGATCATAGAACGATTGCCTACTATTTACATCGTTATCATCACTCATTGAGTGTTGTATTGACTGGTAAGTTATATTTTTTGGTTATCAATCAAAATCGAGAATACGCAAGAGTCAGTAGTTTTACACGAAATCTGGCATCCAAAATGAACCCAAAGTTACCGTGCCTTTAATTGGGCCAACTTTTTTCGTCCCAACATGTAAGTTGGTCGGTGCGGGGTGTTGTATGAGTATTGAATATATACACAGATTTGAAACGACATCATGATACGGTGATCGGTCACAGAACTTGTTCTGTGGTTGAGTGAAATACTATCAACGGCACTCTGGAATAGCAATTAAGTCATTAATGACTAGGGTATGATGCACACACAATTCAAACATGAATCCGCTTAAGGATATATGAAGTAAAATCACAGTTATATATATATATATATACCATCGAGCACTCACACCTGACGAGTGCCAATAACCGCGAAATAGATAGTATACTACTGATTGCGGTTCGTTGAACGAACTGAGTTCTGTCATCGAAGCCGAAACTACAGAGTCGTATGGCTATTTGAATTCCACCTGAACAGTATGCTGCAAATGTCAGCAACACGGACCTCTGTGTTTCGTAACCAGTTTACTGTTCCGGGGTGCGACTAATAGCATTTTGTACCAATCAAGCACGATTTCTGTTGGCTAACCGGCCGAGTCTGATGGTCTTTCCAAATTGTGCTTATGTCCCATACAGTGATAAATTAACTTATCAACTAACTAAATTCCACCAGCTTGAGTTGCCTGGGTTCTCGAAACTCCCCTTGTTTTGAATATATAACGTTTCATGCATTCTATACCGCAACATTATAACCTATGGCGGTTAGACATAATATATAGATCAAATATTATAGATTTTGGTTCATTGCTGCACTCAGGGCAAAATTTCGGCTTGTAAGTTTCCAGGAAAGGAATTCAGGATATTGCGAACCAACTATGTGACGCGGATTCAATGCAAACAAGACACAAGCCTCTGAGCTAAAGTGCTGAGTCGTTTCATCCCCTACAGTACTTATAAATCTCTCAGTCTGACTACTTGCTGCATGCATCTGATCCGATATTCGTTCAAAAACTGCATGCTTGACAGTTTCACCAATCTGCTTGTTTTACTTTCGATATTGTCAGCCGATGGAATTTACAGTTACGAGTAACTCAGTTTAAAGCAAAACTAGGTTCGAACACAACTACTACTTCCGTGAAACGGCACGATGTTACCGACAGAGAAACACGCACGAAAGTGCGAGAAGAGCAGAGGCTGGAAACAGTTACTCATATATATATATATATATATATATATATATATATATATATACACATATATTTATCACCAGAATCGAATTTGTGACTTCAGGAGTGTGCAGGGAAGCTCTTTGTCGAAGAGTCCACAGAAGAACCACAACTGTGATTCGCTGATGCCTAACGAGCGACAATAGCCGCAAAGCCGGTCGTGTGCTCCTGGGCGAATACTACTTGCTACTTCCATATGTACATATATATATATATGTATAAACATATACATTTACGATATGTACACTCGACCTTTATTGCCAAATGACTTGCTCCTCTTCGTCGTCTCCTTCTTTGCTCTTTTCAGTGGCCCACGAGTAATCCTCTCTCGATAGTCTTGAATATCTGTGGCGCATATTCGTTCAGGAGGTAAGCGAGATAAGAAAAAAAATAAGCTAACTTTATCCAACCGCCTAGGTGCGACTTTCATTCTACAATAACATCTGGTTTCTCGTGCTATCCCCAAAACAACTGAAGATTCACTAGCAACCTAGTGATCATTTCAAATTTCATTGCAGAATCTATTGAGTCATGTATGTTTTTGAATTTCTGTAGAATTTTGGCGTTTTTACAATCTCGGTTTGCTATGCAAAATGTCTCAATTCTAATGGTCTGCTTAAGTT
Organism: Fasciolopsis buskii; assembly: GCA_008360955.1. NCBI lineage: Eukaryota > Metazoa > Platyhelminthes > Trematoda > Plagiorchiida > Fasciolidae > Fasciolopsis > Fasciolopsis buskii. The sequence goes on from LUCM01006241.1 coordinate 73,862, forward strand.
CACAGTCTATTCACTAAAGCAGTAGCTTTTCTTAGTGTTGTGTTGTTGTGTGAACAGAAAACTAAGCAGTGCTAAAGCCGTATGTAATCAGTAACTGTATGTAAAACAGTACGACCAAGCCCATCCGCTGGTCAGAGCACCCATTCTCTAAACGGGTTGAACTGTGATCTACGAATTTGGTGTATGTACGTGTGCATGCATGTGTATGTAGTATCCGCGCCCGTACCGATGCTTGCACACATGTGCCAATGCCCAGGCAAACAAATTGGACACGTGGTATGCACACCAATCACATGTGGACCTGTAACTACCTTACGCAGTGTGTTTGTAATCTGGGCGCTCTGTCACGGACAAGTCGACCCGGCAAGTGTGATTATTATGAAGGTTGAACGAGAGAAGAACACACATCATATTTCCCCAAAGAATTGTTCATCGATAGTAAGAAAGTTTGATATGGGCAAATTGTTGGTGTAACGCATACAGCACAGTGAAAATTGTGTACTCTACTTGGAATATGAACTGCTAATTTCACCCCGCACGATTTAACTTTGGTTTATCTGTGCTTATACTGTTCATCGGGTTTTAGAGTTTGTGAAGAAAAACCTAAGTTTTCTTGGTTCGTGCCCCATTGTTGAGGCTGGGTAGACTGCTGATCTTCAGACAATAGAGATAATGCCCATAACTTTCCTACCCCGGGCTAATTCATGCTTTCCGGGTGGTAGAACACGCCTCATGGTCATCATCATTGGGAAGGCTGGCTGTCACTTTCGTATTGTCTGATTCCTCAGATGGACGTAAGTTCCAGGATTTGGCATTTCTGCCGTTTTCGCATAAACTCTTCGCTAATTCTGTCTCCGGAAAATTTCGCGCCTTCTTTCAGAACTCATGATCTGGTGTTCGGCTTTTGGCTTCGAACTTAAAGGCTTCCTGAACACAAGTTATCCGGGTGTATTAGATTTTGCCCTCGGATGACTGGTGCCCTGTGTGAATGGTGTTTGGAACCCCGAATCCTTCCCATGCATCCTCCTGTGACTATAATGTTTGAATATTCTCCTTATAAGAACACTTGAGACCTTCTACCATAATGTTATCATGTTACCAGTTGCACTTTCTCCACCTCTCCAATGACCTTTATGGAAATGAAAAAGGAACTGTTTGAGCTAACCTTTTCGTTGACTGTTTGCCCTTTCAGCCAAGAATGTGTAGCAGCCTAAGTAGGGGAAAAAGTATAAAGGAACACCAAGCGCGGTGGTTGAGTTATAGTAAGGCTGCGGCCACTGAAACCGCTGCCCTGGGTCAGTCATCTAGTCGATACTGATCCCATGATCGACCTGGAAAATCCGCTCGAGTTTCTTTGCAAATCACGGGATAAACAGCCAAAATTAGTCCGACTTCGGATTCTCCGTGTGATTGAATCAGTCACCGTCCGATTTACTAAATCCGGACTTATTTGCCCCAAAACGACTGGTGCCGGTACTTCAGCCTCCGTGATGGGGATCAACGAATACTGACTGACAAATGAACTCTAGTGATCCATGAACATGTTCCACTCTTACCCCCCCCCCACACTCAGACAATAAAGGAACACTCCCAGCTTTGTCCTCATTGCCGTGACCCTATAGCAATGATGTCCAATTCCGATAAAGGCCAATGAATCCAACTATCAAATGCACTCATGTGGAAAACAAGAATACATGTGGGATTCACTGAAAACATTCTCACTCTCAAATGCGACATTCAGTTCTCTTCCTTAAGGCATAACGCGTTTTGACAGTTACGCGGATCAAACCAAATGCCTCCCATGCCTGAGTCAAAAGCACTGCAATGGACCTACAACATTTGTATGTTTATAATCTAGCCATCTCACACTGTAGATCAAGTCATTGTCTCGATCTTTTGAAGTTAGACAAAACTGCTGAGAATTTCACATGGAACAATCAACATCCGAATGATAGACGTGAATACAGGAAGCAGATGCATTTGTAAGTCCTGTGAAGTAGAGAGCCGGCGGGAGGGTACGGGTAGGGGTTAGAGGAGCTAGTGAGGTAGTCATTGCGGTGCAGCGTCACAAGATTTTCTGTTCCGTATCAGTCTCTCATCATCGCCTATTGGTTGCAGGATATTTGTAGCCACCCTTAACCTAGTCTGGAATAAAGACACGTGTTCATACAACACACGCAGTAAAAGAAGCACAACAAGGGTGCGTTGTGTGGCTTAGTCAGGTGATTTGTTTTCTAGTGTGAATTTTGCCAATAGCTGCAATTTTAGCGGAAAAAAGTGTTTGTTCCAACCAAAGTCATGTCTGCTAAAAATGGTCCCAGACTTCGATGCGATGGTCCGAAGTCGGCAAGCAATAACCGAGGTTACTTGAAGACGGTTAAAAGATGGTAGATAATGGAAAATTTTGTGCTCACTTTTGCCCGTCTAAGATAACAAGATAAATTTTTCATTCGGAAAAAGGGCGGAAACAGTGGATAAATGCAGAAAGCGTTCTTCACAATGCACACTGTTTTTGCTCTGATTTCTAGTTTCATCTACTTCAATGCAATTTACGAAGGAGAACTTGTAGTCAGCATATTCTCAGTTCATTAATATGATGCTGAACGGAGTTGGTCAGGTGGAATAAAGTCCCTTCAACAAAAGGACCAGAGGTTCGGACCCCAGATCTGCCGATCACTTTGATGGTAGGTATCGACTTGCTGCTGTCGGGCTTATTTCTACATCTAACCTAGCGTGACCTTACGTGGCTCGATGCCACTCCAGTTTTCAAGGTCAAGGGTCCCGGTCCCCTCCCTCCCTTGTGTATTGAGGCCTAGGAAATATACAACATGTACCTTTCACTGCACTAAGGCTCCAAGTACGTTATAGGAGAAATTAACCGTGTTGTCTGCTGGCCATTTTAGGTGTTTCTATCCAGGATAGCCAGAGATCCTCCTTATCCGTTTATCCATCCATTTTCAGCTTGCCTACTGGTAAGGATGGCAGTAGTAAGATACAACATTAAATTGTTTCCCGGAGTATAACTCCTTTGCCGCAGTTTTGTTTCTGTTGGGACCATCATTCCAGAGGCTCCGCTCCCCTGTAGCCATCTGCCACCAGGACCCGAGTATCTTGGTTATGTCCAACTACCGGTGTACGCACACCAAAACTGCTGACCGGGATCAGAACAATAGAATGGTGGTAATCGTGAATGATATAATGTTAATAACAGCGTTGTTGGTAGATTTAATGTGCCAACAGTAGTACAATGTGTCCGAGAAATCCATACACAGCTGGAAGTGATATGTTCATAGTTGTCCGGGGGATAAGGCACGCGTAACTTTGTGACATCGGTGGTGTTCGTGAGAACCAAGAAAAATCCACCATTTTGAATGCTGTGCCCCCTGAAAAGTTTGTGAAATAACATCCAGCTGTGATTCAGTTTCCACAAAACAACTTACGGAATAATGACAGCGAATGCGGAATATTTGATTAGAAAGTAAAAATCGCGTATTAAAGTAAACTAGTTAATGAACAGGCGCATTTATTCGACTTAGAATTTGTGCATGAGGTTATTGCTTTCGATGGTACACGCAAATAAGTTGCAACTACTTCTCGACCGTGTAAAAGATAATGTACGTATGTGTGAGATGCCTTTTGGATGCTCGAATTATAAAATGTTGTTGCAGGACTGGAATCGATCAAAGCCGAACCTTGTTCTTGCAGATGGGGTAGGTGGATTTAGTTAGTTGATTAGTTGTATCTCATTTGGTGATCGTATGCTGAATGAGGTGTCATCGGGCATACGGAAAGACCGACTGGAATTCACAAATTTGAGACAATTGTGCTGTCTAGGTGACATCCGGTTATCGACCAAAGTTAGGTTATTAGTCACGGCAATAGAAAGACTTTGGTGTTTGAACCCCGTTGTTTTCATTGTGTTGATAGAATCATTTGGAAAATGTTCTTGAGTAAATCCAGAGGTTATGCGTAAGATACCGGGCCACAGGGTTCGACCTCCAGAACAGACAGTGAAACAGAATAGGATGAGGTGGTCAGGACATGTTTTGTGCATGTCCACAGAACGACTGTCTTTTGTACGCTGTTCTGCGAGGCAGATAATGATTGGAGGTTGAAGCAAAGTCTCCAATCGATGACATGACAGAAAAGCATGAAAACCTTAACCAGTTGACTGATTCGCACAGGTGCATTATGGCAGCCGACTTTGGCCTCATTCAAACTGTGGTTGGAAACAGTTTCTAATACGGCTTATCCTCGCAGTCATTGATGACCTTGAATCCGAACTCATTCGCCTTCTGCACAGTTATCTGACTTACTATTTTTGCAGTCCATCTTTCATTATTCCTCGTCCCTTTTTCAGTTTGAGCAGATGATGCAGTGTGATAGCACCTACAATCGGTGTACATTGGTGCAAAACTAACGGTTGTAAGCAAGGAAGCAAACTGATTTGGCCTTCGAAGTCGTCCTTTTAATAGTTGGTGTTAAGTGGTGCTGTCATGAAACCACCCGACTCGTTGTAGTTCCCGTCACAGATGCTTTGATCTGACTGTACCTCGTGGAACGATTTGGTTTAGTTGAATTGGCTTCAGTGCAAAGTGCAGGTACGTCAAACTTTCTCTGTGCAGGTTTACAGTAAGCAATACAAGCAATCCGATCTAACTACGAGAATCTCATCTCTTTCCCCGTTCGAGCACGTATATTCAGTGATTGCGTAACTCTATCTAGTAGGAATTCCCATAGGCGAGAGTTAACCCGGAGCCGGTAGCGGAAAATCATTAAAATGTCCCATTGCCCACAAGCATGAAGCGGTGGCATTCTCGTCTCGTCTGTGCAAAAACCAAACAGAGCGACTTCATTTACTGTCATTCCTCACGCGATTACGGATCGCGGTCTGCAAGTGGCGGTTGACAAATAAACAGACGCAACCGGTTCGGACCAAATAGCATGGGCGTTCCGGGGAGCACAGGCAGTGTAATAATGCATTGCCTCACGAGCAACCAAAGGACAGGCAAAATCGAGTCGTAACTGGATGACAAATCAGCAGATAGGAAGATCGAATGAACTATTTCGCGAATGCATGTCAACCAATCAACGTTATCGTTTTATGAATCGATTCCTCCTCTCTTCCCTGGAGTGTGCTAAGGAAGGTAAAAGGTAGTTGCCGTTTTGTCGTCGGACGAAATCAACTGAAAACGAGATAATGCTGGTCTTGCTATGAGATTCGTAAACTAGCGGTGCGCCACGATTCCCGAGGTCGAGGAACACATGTGCCCATGAGCCATGACCGGAAAGCATCATGCTCACTTTTAGACATACATGCTTCAGACGATCAACCAATTGTTGAGTAATGTCTGATCTAACTGATTAATCTGTCGTCTAACGCCGGTCACAGTTCTGCGTGATCCGCGTTGAATGATGTAACGTGACTAATGAGAGTCATCCGCCTGAGTTATGCATCCCGTGACGGAGTTCTCTATGATTATTTCGTGTCATATGATTTTGAAACACTCGACCGGATCCAAGCCGACAAATGAAAGCTAGTTCTAAATCAAGATATCTAGTTGTGCCCGAGTCATAAATGCTGGCTCCAATTGGACGACTACTACTTGATCACCTGAGAAGCAGGGAAGTGTCTTCTCCTTTGATCTACTATGGATTGCTCACGTAGAGCTGGGTTGAAAAGTGGCAGTACGTTTGAAAGAGCCAATACAAGCGGACAGATTTCCATAGCGCGGCGACTTTAACGGTGTCAGGAAGATGAGTCAGGCGGCGACTCACAAAAACCGATTAAGTTTATGCCAGTGGCACGGGTGCGGATATCCATGCCCTGTTTCTACAAATGCGACTGGCTTTTTTCAACAAAATGAGATTTGTTGAAACTTGCCCTGCATGTGTGTGTGTGTGTGAGCTAGAGTACTGACTAGAATGGATGCGATTGACGATCCCACATGAAATTGAAAGGCAGTATAAAGAACTAAACCATTCATCAACATTTGGGTTTTAGGGCAACATGTTTGATTACTGTCGAAATATTGGTGGATTAGCTGTGGCCCCATGGAATGGACGGAGCTTTATGCTGCACCAGTTGTAGAGGAATTCCGTGCGAACGACTGAGATGCTCGACTATAGGTCCTGCACCTGTTTCCACTGCGCTACCGGCGGCTCCGTGGCGTTTTGACTTTACTCTGGCCTAACTTACTTGTTGACATGGGACCGGAACTTCGTGGAGAAATCCTACTCCGTCCGAACACGGGACCATCGTCTTACATTATACAAGATAAGTCACACTAGTCTGGTCCTTGTATACCATCTCTGTGGAACCTACTTACTGTTCTATTAGCGGAAGAGACCGAAGACAGTCACCACTTACCGCCTTGAAGAGCACGTGACTGGGCTGTGGCAATTCATGAAAAATGTAATCAAACTACTTCCGAAGTAACAGGTGACTCAGCTCGCACGAGACACATCTTGTAACACTTTCGATTTTGTACTTGGATTTGAGTTTCACCTAATAATATGCGAAATGGAGTCGAAATATGCACAGCTTTCACTCGCGATCAAAGCGTCCAGAGAAATTACAATTCAGAACCATTCAGGCCGGGATCGTAATGTGCACGGTTGACGGTAATATTTTAATCTTGCGTATGGTGCCTATTTATGCATTTAAAAAAAGCACACCTTGTCTAACATATTTAAAACTATCGAAAATGTTCCATCATGCTGGCCCGAGTGGAACCGAGGAATCCGAAAGTGAAAAATGGGAAATAAATTACCCAGTTGAAGATGAAAAATGTTTAAATGACCAAAAGCAGTTTGACTATGTACGATTTTCTTCATCCGGTCTGTTTTAGAATAGAATCGTCTGATTGATAGATGACTGAATTAGATATACGACAGGTGCATCGTTCAGCCAGGCCCAGCTGAATGAAGTTATTCACACCGGCAAGGTTTGACGCTACTCGAAATAAGTAAATTCAAAGCAAAGCAAGGCAATGAACAAGATCAGCACATCTCAACCATCCTCGGCTCTTGAAGATGAAGGTGAAGACTACTGAGTTGGACGTAACTGACGAGCATTCTCGTCGACGTTGTAATTCTCATTCCCTCCAGCACTTTACCGTTCGGTAATTCTCTCAATATCTCTAGAACGAACTGGAGCGTACGAAGTTGACTGAAATGCAACATTACTCATTGTACGCAAAGTCTATATAATACAATACAATTGGCGATTTGGGGTATAGAATCGGACTATGTTGGAAGATGAGTCACAGTTTAGTTTAACGGAACATGACTGGGCGGCAAATGTTTGAAGGATGAATTCCGTATAGTATATTTTGAAATTTTTGACCTCGACAATACAGTGCTTTTTATAAAGACGGAGAGAAATTTTAGAGACTTGTTCAAGTTTATTTAAACTACATTACTCACCGGACCGATTTCACGCTTTGTAGTAGATAAATTAGGGAAAAATTCAATCACGTCATGGAATACACCGTACCGGTCGGTGTAGAATCCGTGTACGTACTGGGAATCATATGACCCGGGGAAAAGGCTTAATTTGTAAGGATCGCATACAACCAGTCAGAAATTACACGTCTATTATTTCCGCAGACGTGGTAAATTTTCCGCGAGAAAGGAGACAACCCAGGTCTGCATCATGCTTGAATCATTTGGCAAGAGAAAATCTCTGCCTTGGCAACCAAAGCTTTCAGACTCGAAACAAACTGCAAACAAGTGGGATTGTTCAAAGAGAAAGAGAATACGGATGGACGAACTGCAATTCATCACAAATCAAAGATTACCTTAACGGTCATATTTCTCTTTGCTGTTTTTTTAGCAGCCGATCGACACATGCGCAATTAGCACAGGAATCAAGTACCCTAATTGAGGAGTTATTTTTGACGCGGCGCATAACTGAACTTGTTTGTTTTTAAGGCAGAGAAAAATCAATATCACACTGGGCTTTACAGAACTACTCAAACTAATCACATTGAAGATCGGACAACACTTGCGGAGAAACAAAGTACATTCCAGTCTCTAAAATATCGTCTCCTGGGGCAAGCAAAACAGTTCCTTAAAGACGGTGATTTTTCATACTTTTATATTCTGTCACTGTTGTTATGATAGAAGCAGAAATTTTCTCGAGGGACATTAGAATTCCAATCGAAAAATGATGTACAACGGACTCTCAGATGGCCTGATCGAAAGCACGGGCATTTCGCAGATATCAGTTTGCTGTTCTCCGTTAGCGGCGTAGAGCACCTTCGACAACAGATATCGAATATGGCAAAGAACCGACTATGCACCCCGTGTTCCAAAGCCACCTCGGAGTAGCGGTGGTCGCTGCGTTGTCGGTCATACGTAGCATAAGCCGGAAACCGCATTGCTAATGACGCGCTCGTAAAACCCAGTATTGGTAGCATGCCCATCCATCTTCAGTCCGACTGATCCTATCCGTTGACCTCAGGGTCGTTGGTCATCGGTGACCGGTAAGCACGCGGCAGGAGTAGGTCACAGCGTCCACGTCCACACAGTAACATCCATTAGCGGATAAGGTCAAAGGGGCAACGTCAATTTTCAAGTCTGGAAACAATGGAAAGGCATCTCACGGTGTTTGACCTCAAAATCTTGAGGAAATTTCTTAAACTGTTACATTTTGTGAGTGTTACTTTGGCAGACTTAAGTGCACATTGAATCGAAAGAAATTCGGGAATTATTTGATGAATACAAGTCGATGCAAGATCTGTTAGGCTATTGCTGACTCAAAATCTGGGCTTTTTATTACACACTTTGCTCACCAGCGAAATGGGATTGATTAGCTTGTCTCATGAGGCAGCTTGGAATAAAGCTCGTTGTTCTGAAACTTGCCAATCGACAGCGAAGACAAAACTATTCTAGAATCTTGCAAGCTCTTTAGCATGACCGATTGACTCTGGTGGACGACTGAAAAGGATCGCCAAAAAACCAATGGAAACTTTTTTCGTCCAGGATCTCAAGTCAGCAATAATGGCAATAATTACATGGATAATATGATATAATAACCTTTTCATCTAGTTTATTTATTGTACAACAAATTTATACTATTTATGGAGAGATCAAAGGCGTGTAGAGGCTACCCATGGAGGGATGAACAAGCTGGTTGAAACCAGTATTTTCACCTTTGATCGGATACACTCACATTTGGTTCTCAGGGTTATTTGTGTCTCAGCCCATCATAAACAGTGTTCTTTATGTAGCATTATGAAGGGATCATGAATGTTTTTCTCTGCTATCCAAACGGATCTCTTCCAACATGTTTGTCTTTTTCTTTTACTAGACAAAGCACCTTATCAAAAACGTTTGTGGCATATATAGAACATGTATCGTAGAAGATTAGGCCAATTGATTCGCGCTCTCCCAACTCCATCTATACTTAGGATGATAATAGGGGCAGCCTGAAGCCAAGATCGATTTTAAAAAAAATTAGCCTAATTGCTCGTCACGCGCAAGAGGAATTCGTGGTTAAGCAGTCAAAGAATGAATTATTAATCATCTCCACTCAGGAGTGAGAGAATACCACCTAAAAAACAAGCATAAATTTCATAAGTAGTGGACTGGGTGTGTTCCTAGACATAGAAGGAAAATGTTTGTTACACCCGATTTTAAGTAGAAAATCCAAAAGTTGAGATCAAGGGATTCTATACTTCGTCACCCTTCTTTTACACGTTTTGTATTCTAGTTTGCACCGGGAGCACTTTTACTCTCAAGTCTGGTGTTCCTCACAACTTGATTTGCTGTTATTGATTCTAACCAGATACTGCTTTGTTCGAGAATACAGAACCGACGATGTGTGTGTGTGGGGGGTGTTAGTAGTGTGCCCCCATCGTGCATTGTACACGCACACTTCTGTCGCATTCCCAACATGCCCGCAGATTGCATTGGATGGGTTACATCACATATCCATTCGTTTTCTCACAATTTTGTATCCGAACTCGAATTGGCATGTTATAATCGATCGATAAGCCGAACACACACATGCACACACACACACAATGTTGATCGGCTGGTGTAGGAATTTCGGTTTTGGAAAGTTTGTCTAGTGCTCGCTGCGGGCAGTTTCATATGCAACCACACATTTTAAAAAAATGCATGAATCGCAACTCGGCGTGTGCTTCATTGTGATTGGACAGGTGAGCAACGGGTATGAGGTCATGTTAACAGCAAATCTCTTGTGGTTTAGCTTCTCTGCTACTCACCTGTCGGAAGGTTCACAGTACAAAAATACGGGAAAATTTAGTGAGTGAGATGCTTAACGTACCGAATGCCTGTAGAAAATAGAATATCGGAGGTCAAAATTCGTTAACAACATGTGCCTTAAAAGGATCCTAAGTACATAATTAGAAGCATACTATGAAACCTCCGACCAGGAGATTCGGTGATACGCAGACGGATCACGTGAAACACCAAACAAGCACTTTTGTACTCTCTCGGATTTACAAGGCGATTTCCGTCCGTTCATTGACGGCTTGAACAAAAAGAATTTGATGGAATAACTAATCTGTTCCCGTCTACCTCATAGCTACATTTCCTCCGCATTGATAATCGGTCAAACATCTATTCACGCGACTGGCATATGAATACGAATTTCCGCGACTGTGTAAAGAAAAAGCAAACAAAAGTTCATGGATTTCAGATATCGTTAAAAATCTGTGTAAAAAATTAGTGAGAAACAGAAAGTAATTGGAGTAGATTGAACAAGCATGATTCTGGGTGTTCCAGTAGCCGTAGGCGGATTGCCACAGTGGCAATCAATTGGAACTGCAAAGCGATGACAGGCGATCAAACAAGATCTGGCATTTTGTGAGTCGTGATCAGTCATAACCGCGCACCGATTTCTAGTCCACAATACAAAGATGGGCAAAACAAGAGCCAATCTGTTGTGATCAACTCTCCAAATAGACCGCACATTCCACATGGTGTCGCCGAATTTAAAGCGAACGCGATTGGTAGAAGCGTCAGCTACTCCGACAACGGGCATACTCTCGTCCAAACTTGTGTCCTTCCCAGTCCTTGAACCAGTCATGTTTTTACACACTCACACAAACCTTGCCCTTGTTGCGTAGTCTGTCATGGGCTAGTCGCGATTTTTCCCATGTTCATTGACTGGTTTGCAAACTGGCGCATACAGGCACACTTGTTTTGACCATGAACATCCGTTTGAGGGCGTTCGTCCTCAATTCTAAATGAGTTCCTGGTCCGTTTTTTGTTCAACGCACACTATTTAACATTCTGTTGTATTGTTTCGGTGTAACTGACACTGACAGTTTCCTATCGTGCATTTGTGGATTTTTAGTTGCATTCCCGGTTACTCTGATTTTCTAATGTCCATAAATTTTTAGCCTCACTTTCACCGAATACACATCCATTGACTGTGTATCTACCGGACGGCGAGAATGAGAAGTTAGGTTGACCAGAACGAAAGGATCCTAGATTAACTTTAACGCGGCCAGGAATACTGGATTTAGATGAGTGGGAAGTAATGGGACAGGCTTTACCGAGGGCGGCCAGAATATTTTCCATACAGCAGTTCATCCGAACAAACTTGACACTTAAGCATGATTCTTATTGGGATGGTTGTCGTGCACATCACAACTGCTTATTAATCACTCCCTTCCTAATGTGGTGAATTCCAGTACAAATCTAATTGACTACTAGTTCAAGTGCCCAATAACAGAACCAGCAGAAAGAATGGATGAAAGACCACTTACGAGTAGATTGTACGAGGGTGCAAACAAATACATCAAGTACGAACGATAAATGCAGGTAACATTCGCCTACATGCTACCTCTCAGCGTTTCTGAACGTTCCATAGAACAGGTTGTTCATTTTCAATTTAGGTCAAATCTAACATATTACACGAAGGTAATAGGAAACCACTTGTTTTTGTTCTTTTTCAGCAGTAAACGTTACGTGTTAGGAACAAAACTGGCAATTTTTCACTTTTTTACAAGTACAACTTGAGTTCCGAACGGCATTGTCGATCGTTGGTGTCGAAAAATGGAACTTCTTCAGCAGGCATAAAATTCAGCCTAAGGTATCATCACTATTCACTGGAATGAGCAGAACAAATCAAAGAATGCTTCTTGCTTTGGTGACAATGCATCACGATTTCCGTGTACGTTTCGAGGTTCCCAAAAGGAAGCGGTCACGCATTTGTCGGTAATAACATTCTTACAGACAGGATATTTTTCCGAAAACAGCCGATGATTCCACTCGTTTCATCGCTGTCCCAACTACGTCTGCAGTAGAGAGAATCCTAATGGGCCCTTGTGGATGTTACTCGACCAAGAGGGTTTTGGTCGTTCGCAGTCACTTAAAATGAGACAAATAGGCATGAAGACAATTGGGTTTGCGAATCGAACAGGATGGTATATGAAACAGAAAAAAGAGTTTGGGTGAAACAGGACAAAGTTTGAAAGATTCCTGTAATCTACGAATGAAATTACGGGGAGCTCAGTGTTTCAGCCAAGAATATGTAGTGAACAGTTCATGCGTGAATGTTTACGCACAGAGCCATAATATTGTCTTCATGACATGCTTGACATAAGAGGACCATGACTCCTAGACACTAGGGCCCACTACACGGGAAGGAGAAATCGGCAACCAAGACCCTGAAATTCCGAGTAGCATTGAAACACACAGGGCTTTACTAGGTCAGGTCTAGTAACGAGCTGACGATGGCGAATTGTCATTCACCACTAAAATGACCGGAGAATTTGGGATACGAAACTCTGACGGATGCTCGATTCGCTTAACCACTGACTATCAATGCTCCCATTCTCATGCCTAATGGGTGAGAATTTCTGTACCTCTTAAATCCTTGAATAATGAATGCAGGGGGCGTGGCACATTCCGTAATCTCTTGGGGTCAACTGCACTTGGGAGACAAGAGGTAATGCTCCCGGAACTTGGAGTGGCATGAGTCCGTCCAATGGGGATACTCAGGGGGACTGACTCAATGTCAGATTGCGGAAGCACTGACGTGATCGGCTAGAAAGGCTAACCTACACCATATGCACGTGTGAATGAAAACGGCTGTAATCTCGACTTGTTTACAGTCGATTAGAGTACATAGATAGTTAGAAAAACAAACCCATGTCGATCACTGCTCCTGTGGATGCCTAAGCAGGCACAGAAGTCTGTGTCACGCACATAAATTGATGTAGAACATGGGGTTGGGATGGAGATAACTATTCATTGGTTTGTTGAACGATTGAAGGTTTCGTTTTGGAAACCAGCCTGACGCGTGCCACTGTAAAGTACCTGTCAGCTGCTGTTAAGAGTCATCGTTCGAAGATTTGCCACGGTTTATAATCTATGAGTTGAGTCGTAATGAATACTTCTTTCTGTCTGACGGTTTCTGACTTGACCCGTTCGTTATCCGTGGTGATGAATAGCCTCGCGAGAGGATCTGGTTATTCGATTCTTTTCCTCAGAGCATATCTTATACACTGAAACTCCTTGTCCAGCATTTCAGGGCTACAGGAATTCCAGGCCCTATAAACTAGACAGCTCACCAACTTCGGCTTATAGCGCAAGAAGACAAAAATAAGCAAACGAGTGTGTTGTCCTACTCACACACGTTTGCGAAAAATGCTTCGTTCAACGATTTTATCTTCCTTTCTTCTTAACCGCACACCCAGAAACGAAAGAAAGTCATAAATTTCCAATTCCGTGGTCAAACACGCTGCTGGGCGGGTGCTGTTAAAACTGTTCAAGTCGGTTTTTGAATTGAAAATATCGTCCATGTAACTAGTATACATTTTTAAACTTGAAGTTGTCCATGATTCGCTGTTTGTCTCGCCACACTCCTCCTGAGAAGAACAAAGGCAAGTAGCCGTACACCTTCCTCGTCTCGCACAAACGGCCGTACTACGTAGCATCACATTGCGTTGACGTTCGTCCGCTAGCACGTACGATGCTCGACTGAAGTCTGCCCTAACTCTTTTCTCACGAGGAGCGTGTGGAGGCAGGCCAAATAACCACGGACTGATGACTGTCCAATGAGATGTCCCTGGTGCGTTAGCGAGATTTACCATATCCGCTTGTTCTCAAATTCACTTTACAATTTGTCATTTCAATCTTATTTTTTCCGAATTCAATCTTAAAATGGTATAGTTTCATGGCCGTGGTTATCGATCCCCCCACCCTTCAGTTTAGCAAGCCCTAGTTGCTAGGGCATACCCCCCGTCGACTGCACTCATTAGTGAGTCATGGCATGAAATGACAAGTCGAGCCTTCAAATAAGCAGGTCTATTTGACAATGAGAAGGGAACTGCAAAGGTGCTTCAAGGCGTTACCAGTTCGTGCGCACGGACCCGAACCGTACAAACATCACTAATGGGTGATGAATGCACTGTTGATTTGACGGTGAACTGAGATCATTGTTGTGTCTATCAAATGGGGGTTTGATAGCTTGTGTGTGTGTGTGCGTGCAAATTTTCTAGCATTTCTTCTTAAACACCATCACAGTCATCTTGACCCACGTGAGGATCAATAAAAGTCTTGTCCTAATTTGCTATTTTTAACCTTCCCGCTCTGTTTGGTTATCTAAACATGCTCATCCATAGGTGACTTTGTAAACCCTGTAGGTCCAATGAATGGAAAATCGAAAGGTATTTTTGCGAAGGCGACAAATATTTCTGACGGAAATTGTGGAATTACGCAATTGACTACCGGACGCAGAGAAACCCATACACTTATTCGACATTCAAATGAACCAGTATGGCAGTACAACTATGCCAGTGGACGCTCAGCCTCAGTGCCACGTGTGCGAATCGACCAACGACAGACCGATCGGGCCTGCGGTACACCGGGCTAACAACGCAAAAACGAACAGACTGAAGCACGTGATTAAATGTGCTACAAAAGCGAAAGGTGGAGTGGAATAGCCAGCATTTACCGCCCACGTGCCCAGTGGACCGTTGCTGCTTTCATTCGTTTTTTCCGATTGTAACGAAAAACAAATATCTAGGGCAAACAAAGTTAGCAACTTAAACATGCATCAATTCGACAGTCATGTGACCGATATGGATCAGATACGTGTGAACAATTTGTTCCCTTCGGATAATCTGACGCCGGGATCGCAAATCACAAATGGGAATACCATCAGTCTGATGGGTTATTGCACAAAACCGATTTTCATTTACCATAGGAATTGGTGAGCAGCTGTCCTACAATAAGCGTGATGCTTTTACTCGGATATCTTAACCATCGTATTTGATGGAATTTCGAAATTTCGAGAGCATGCCACGTAGCACCATTGTCTTTGATTGATAAAAGGAATTAGCTTTTAGAATGAATTTACCACACAAATGGACACGTACAGAACCGCAATGCCTAACATTATAAAATCCAGAAATCAGTAACAATTTTAGTCAGACTAGGATCGTTCTACGCAAAGTCATGCTCCTGTGTGATCTTATCGCCTTTGGATGCAGTGGCAAAGTGTAAGTAGAAAACGCGCCCAATTTTTGCCAGAGTCAGCTTCGATGTTGAGGTGACGAACATTTGTCTTCTGGAGCCTACGTTCACGCTTCGACTCAAGAACATGGCCATTTTGGGCATGATACTTACAAACAACAAGAACAGTTTCAGTGGACGATTATTCCAGTACAATCCGAACAGTTTTAGCAGTGCTCAATGTGGATTTGGGTTTTGAGTGCCAAAGTTTAATACCCGAAAAAAAACGCTGAGAATGAACTCGTCGCGGCAAATTTGGGTTCACGTACGACCACCTGTGGATGGATTATCCCAACACGACCAATTGCTAGGACAAAAAAATCGGGGTTTCAATGACAAAATGAAGCGTATTACAGAAACCCAAGTTCTGGAACTCTGAGGAGGCTCATTTCCACAGCGATATAAGCTTAACCTCAATGGAATTAGGACTTTAAGCGACAATTGTTCTACACAGGCTAGAAAATACGCCCGAGGTGCGGACCGGATATCAATTTCCAGCAGAATAATGCAGCCATGCGGAAGTTCACCGTAAGCAAAGCTGATAACTGCTACCCGAGTTTCGTTATATCATGATTAGCACGCAGCCATGAAGTCAATCCAGTAGAGAAATTATGAGCTATCGATTACAGAGTTATTTGGTTGTGGCAGCGGACGAACTTATAGCAGTACCGAGAAGAGATTATAGTGGTGTTGAAGAAATTATCCATAAGCTGCATAGAGGATCCCCAAAACAATGATTTTAGATTGTGATATAGAGCAATGCTTACCCAGTCATGTTAGAAACTTTTGTCACGACCTACGGTCTTCATCCCTCAAGTGCTCATTGATCAACCGACAAAGAACTACCAGTGAATCACAACGGCGATTCTCTTCAGTGAAGAGCACCATGTATACTCCTAGCGTCATGCATGATGCAAACAGCCACCGAGAGTACACGTGTGGAAATGGCCGAAAAGTGTGCATATCCACTGGGCGACAACAACCGCACAATCGGCCCTCAAGATATTGTTTGTATTCAATGTTTGCTGTTAAGCCTTCACGAGATCAAGTAGTGAATCTTCACATGCACGCACATTCACCCATACGTGCACTGGTAATGTGCCATTTGTTCACCACAGATCAGCCGGTGACGACTCTTGAGCATCATGCACATCTGATGTTTTGTCTCTTCTGTTCCCGCTTCGTCTGTTTACCTAGCTGTTATTGCTATTTCGTTAGTCGCTTTTCTGACGTGATTAAAGTAGTGATATGGGGCATGTCCCATAGCAACCGGGGTTTAACACGTGGAGAGCGAGTGGCGCAGAACTACATAACGCACTACTGGGCCAGTCATGGTAAAGACCTGAGTGACAGCGAACCGCCATCTACAACCAGTGACCAGCGGATCTGGAACTCGAACCTATAACCTTCTGGAGCTACCACCTGCCGACCGCTGCTCATTCTAACCAACAATGTTCACTCCTCAATCTATATACTTGAACGCCAGTCTTTGAGCATGCCTTCTTTGGCTCTTCGGTTTGGAATTTGCTGTTCCCTGCATCTTGTGTGAGTGCCTCAATAAGTCGAGGGCGCCCATGAGTATCACCGTTTCGCTCGACTCTACCCGTTAGATCTCCTTCCAACCAGTGCTACCAGGAACCGCGGTTGCTGCTCTACGTTTCGTTTGTTCACCTGGCTGTAAATTTTCTCTACCCTTATCATTTTCTCCAACAATTTTAGACTCGCGATTCACGATTTACTGACAAATACTACTACCTTGCTAG
Source organism: Fasciolopsis buskii (assembly GCA_008360955.1). NCBI lineage: Eukaryota > Metazoa > Platyhelminthes > Trematoda > Plagiorchiida > Fasciolidae > Fasciolopsis > Fasciolopsis buskii. The sequence continues at coordinate 91,126 of LUCM01006241.1, forward strand.
AATCTGCTCGGTCGCACGCTGCGAATAATAGGAACAATCATATTTTTCACGAGTACTATAAACGGTCAGTATCACAAAGCGTGATCACACGAGGCAATATGCGAATGAACAAATAAATTTGGGTGGACAGTTGATGAGAAAGACAGAGAGAGAAAAATGCTGTTGAATTATACTAAATGAGACATATTAAAATAGAGCAATTTGATAGAGAGAGAGAGAGAGATGAAAAGCGGAACAAGGATATGAGCTTGTGGAACTACATGAAAGTGTGTCTGTACATGGGAACGAGCGAGGGAATGTGTTCATGAACAGTGGGGCATCAAAATAGAAGAATGGTGAAATTAATACGGATGATGGATCATCTCTGATTGATCAGTCAACCAGCCAATCGAAATCCATATACAATGAGGGATTTTCAGGTATCTACAATGAGGGAATAGGAAGAGAAATTCCCGGAGGATCCGAAACCAAATATACTATTTATCATTGGTCACCTTTTTCGAGATCTCTTGGACAGAACACTCCAGACGACCTGACCAAAGCAAAAGAATCAAGAGATTTAAAACAAAGAGAATGAAGCCATAATAGCTGATAAGCTAAGTAATCAAAATTAAGCAACAGATGAATTAACGAACCGACCAAAATAGCATACTGACTGAACGGAGCGAAAGACTGAGAGATCACTACAGTCAGAGAGAAGGAAAAGCAGAAGCATAGGAAGAGATACTGTGGGGAGGGGGCTGCGTGCTATCTGCACGGTTGATCGCATCGTGATTGATGAGTACGAACAGCGAATGTGAGGAATCGTATGATAAGGCGCCTGCGTGGTGTGGTGGGATTGGAGGTTAGATGGCGAATTCCGATCAGGATTTTTCTTCTGCTATTACTACTGGATTCATTTGGTGAGAAGACATGCCGCGTTTTAGATCACGAAGCATACGAAATGCATCTTGAAACAGTTGCTTGTATTGTGGCTGATAGTCCGTAGACGTCAGCGAGGGCACACCGCACTGCAATTTGAGTGCGTAAATATTTTCCAACCGTCGAATAAATGTGGCATCATCCAACAAATCCTGCAGTTCCCGAAGATGCGAACTGTTCTGAGTGGTGGGACGTGACGTGGCATATGAGGTGCCTGGTTTGCGAGATTCGGCCGCACTGGTCGTGGATTCATTCCAGTCTGAATGTCCTTTGCTCATCTGTGCGTTCCGTAATTCTGAATTGAGCGAGTCCTGGAACTGGATATGGAATAGACGGGGTTCACAACCAGACAAGTATGCACGATTTAGTCAGAGAGGGAAAAAAGTAGAACGTTAACAAACCATGTCACCGAAGAACAACGATGTCCAGTGTAGCTACCTTAAAGGAAGAGTGTTTCGATACGAGTGTTTCGGCAGTAATGTGGCTATATCAGGCGATCGAAGTAGTGGCATTTCAAAATGAAGGTCACGAGCCCGAATCCACCCAACGTCAGTCAATTGGCCGAAACTCTCGCCTTGAAAATAATGTGGTCTATCATATAAATAAAGGTGATAGAACAGAAAAAAACTCGATGGGTTTATTATCTTGACAGTACTGAAATTAGGCGTAGCGTATCCGGTTCAACAGATCAATGGTAGAATCAAGCAAAAAACAAGGACAGGTTTGGGATGATTTGGCCATTTATTACATATGTAGGTGGTGGATGAGCTGATGAAATGACAGAAAAATACGAAAGCCGTAACTAACGCACTTGGACGAATGAATCAAGTCCAACTCCCCTGGTTCCTATGAGTTCTAGGAATAACGTCCGTTGACTAAGGCTTTTATACCTTTTTCCTACGTCATTGAATGACCACATCGATCCATCTTCCAACCATAAACTGCTTCGCAAAACGGCGTAAGAGGTAATCGTTCTGTGGACATGAACAAAACATGTTCTAACCACCTCAATCTATACTGATTCAGTGCCTGTTCTATGGGTTCAACCCTAGGCTCAGGTACCTTAACCTCAAGTTCTGATTATCGGGAAAATTTTTCCGTCGTATTCAACCAGTACTACTGAGACGGCGATAAATCGCTGCTGCTCCAAATAGCCATGTTTTTGAGTCGTATAGCAGAACCGATCTTATTGTGGCCGTGTAAACTCAATCTTTGATCCATAACGGGAGGTCTCGTCGACGCCACAATCGACCGTTCTGTACTCGCGAAAGCGTTCCATCCGATACACAACTACCTGGTGAGATGTAACTAGCCGAATGATTAAGCTCATTTACTTTAGCCAATTCTTCCCCGGCAGAAACAAGGTTCACTTTTCAATCCAACATTTTACACTATCGTTCGGGGAGTTAATAAGAAACCGAAGCTTACATGGGTTCTTACTCATGAGTACAACATAGTCTCCATATTCATAGCAAAGGTGCTAGAGCATTTAGGCGAATAACACTTCGTGGTTGCTCATACAGCAGCATTGGTTTTTCTTTGAGAACTCTAACCTGAGCCTACAACTCGAAAATCTGACGCATAAGAAAGTATGGGACGGGGGAGTTAACTTGATATGGGAACGTGACTGAAACATCCATGAGGAAGCGCTTTCGAGTCTTGAACGTCTGGTTTTATTACTCTGGTCTGTTTTGCCTGATCCTTAAGTGGCTGGTCCACCGTCAGCTCAGATCCGTTGCTCCACGCATCCAATGGAGCAAGCGTACGCGACAAGATATCATTTTCTAAGCTGGGGACTGAACAGTTCAGGCGAGCGACAGCTATCGAACAGATTTTGATGACTTCCTAGATTGTCGATAGAAAAGCTAGGTACAACACTCTTAGGTCCAACTGCAGAGGCTTCTTGCCATCTTTGTCCGCTGTAGTGACCTTTAGAGGAGCTAAAAAATTGTTCATGCAGATTCAGACGTTGCCCAGGCCACTAATTCTGCTCTGTAATTACTAACCTGTCAAGCGTGATGGGGCTATGAGTTCAGGACAGCTATCCTGCATGTCTCTTTGGACTGCGGAGATTTGCAAGTTATTGCACTATATAATTACACCAGAGGAATAGTTAACTTACCGAGGAGATCATTGAAAAGCCACACTGGGAAAATTAACATGCAAGGGAGGCCGAAAGGGGAGAGAAGACAAGAAGAAAAGACAGAAACTGATATCTGAAAGTGCGTTGATTCCAGAGACGCAAATTCCACCATCCACAAGTGAATAACGAGAATAAAATATGAAACTTTTACACGGTCAAGATGAACTTCAATGTCACGCAATTATTCGCCAAATCAATGAACAAAACTGGTCAGTACTGTGAAGGGAAGCGGCAATTCAATGGTTTGAACCGTATGAGTAAAGTTCCTGACCCGAGGTTCATTGCAAATGGGCTACGATAATCACGGATCAAGAACAGTGGAACCAAAAAATGTAGAATCGATCCAACTATGAATAGTCTTCGACCTCGGGGGGATTCGAACCCATGCAATTGTACCGCGCGCGCTCTACCAGTTGAGCTACGGGGCCACGTCGTACATTTCAGTTAAGGATCAGTGATAACCAACCCAAATTATGTGAGAACGGTATTGAAAAAACAGCCATTATATTGGAATCTGAATCCAAGTTTGATTCCTGTCTGTACTGACCATCTCCTCATTCCTTTGAGGAAACAAATCAAATCCGAGTTCGCTTCCATAACGTTTCACACAACAACCTTATTCTTTTTCAGAAATCCCTTCCACTCGCATCAACCTGTTTCTCTTTTGAATCCCTGCTCAATGAAAACGTCAAACAATTCACAGAGTCGGTCAACGCAATTTTTGATATTTGCTGTCCCTTAGGAACACTATTCGTTTCAAATGACCGTATTTTTCACCAAGAAACTGAAATCTCTGAGAAAACAAAAGGAACACTTCTACAAATCCCGTAATAAAACAAGCGTGCGGTATGTTTCCAACCTAATAGAAGCGGATATCCAACGCATCGACATTACATTCGCCAGCCAACTCCTGAGTGGTAACAACAACCGATTCCTATGGCAAGACATTCGACTATTTTGTGGGAAGAAGAAATGCGAAATTTTCTGCGCATGTCGACATCAATCATGCTCTCATCCATCCTTCCACTCATACCCCGGTCACATTTGGACAGGGTGATGATACGACAGTTACAAGTTTTCTAGGGAAGAGGTGCCCGACTTTCTTCACTAAAATTACCACAGAGGTTGGTCCTGACAGTGTCTTCAGCTATTTCAAGGCATGGTGCTGTGGCTCTGACGGATGCATTCACTTCTCTGATTAACTCATCATTAAACTCGTCTTCTATCCCTGAGTGCTGGAGGCCCGTCACTATTATTCCCGTCCCAGAATCTAGCACTTCTGCTATTTTGGCGGAACGTTTTCCTCCCATCGCCTTAACGTCTTCCGGTCTCAAACTGACTGAGCGTGTTATACTTAAGCACCCGCGGTCTTCTATGTATCCTCCTCACGACCCTTTTCAGTTTGCCTATAAATCTAACAGGTCCACTTTGGACGCTGTCGTCTCCCTCATTCACCATATTTTAAGACCTTAAACGCATCAATGAAATCCGTGCGTTGCGCCTTCATAGACTATTCGTCCGCATTTGATTCTGTCCTACGGTCTCTTCTACTTCACAAACTGCACACATTTGGTTGTCCCAGACAATTGTTAGCATAGCTGTCCGATTACCTTACAAATCAAACCCAGTGCACACGAATGGATGGTAAAACTTCAAAACCGTTGATTAACAACTCAGGCGTGATTCAGGGTGCTGTTCTTTCACCCTAAATCTTGTCTACTTACATCAACGACTTATCAACTAACTCCCCATGCCATCTGTTTCACTATACTGATGGTGTTGTCCTCTCTAAAGCCGTTTCGAACAACGATGATTTTCAAAGTTTTCCAACAACCTATCTTTTATTCACGATTTCTCTGCACGATCTGATTTAGATCTCAACACATCTAAATGTTTCGATTGTCCGTTCTCTCTCTCTCTCTGTCGGTCAGCCTACCCGTCCGAAACGTCTTCTAGCAACTCAAAAGCTCTTACCAGGGCTGATTTTGCGAAATATCTAGGAGTTACTGTCGCTAAAAATCTGAATTGGACTTCTCACATTCTTACTTGTGTAAAGAATCTCCGACGGTTATCATTTTAAATCAGGAAGCTTCGACACTACAAGCTGAAACAAAGCACCATCTCCAGATTTGTATACCAATGTGCTTTTCCAATCCTTTACCGTTCTCCTGTTATTTGCCCAGGTTTACTTAAAAAAGACTTTAAAATTCTTCTCCGGAGTATCACTTATTAGCCGGGTGTCCTTCGTCCCAATAAATGAATTGTCCCTTAATCTATGTGATCAACGCTAATCAGCATGTGAGAAATTTGCTCACAGGAACTCCATTATCCCATATTTAGCACACATTTTGCTAAACCGTGACCGTGTTTTAGCTGATTTTCTGAGCAATCTATCATAATGTCCTCCGATTGTTCCTCGATGAGTCTTTTCCTATTTTTACAAGGTGATCAGTGTAAACTTTTTCCCATTTTTATTTTTTACCCACAGGTTGCTTCACTGAAATGCAACGTTATTTTTGTGCACAAAAGTCTATACAATACAATACATGTTCAATGTCAACAGAATACCATAGCCGGGAAATGTCATGCCCCAAAAGACAGTCCAGCCAGGCGACGATAACTATTCTTAGCAGCTTCGTACAGAGCATTTAACTACGGATTTTGGCGTTACAGGAAAACAGAAAGTTTATCATTTGAAGTTACTAAGGTAATTTGTCGTCCACTAACAGCATGTGTGATATATAGCGAACATTAGCTCATAATCACTGAGGTAAACAATGCTACTACGAGAAAACCGGTGACCATAATCTTGAAACATCGAGCTGTATGGAACCAAATAATCTTAACAGGTCAGGCTTCGTTTCATACAAAATCAGTCTCAGCCGAAGCAGTGAGCTCGGTTTTAAGTTTTTATCCAAAATCCAGTGCCACGAGCGGTGATTTTTGGATATGAAAAACGTGAGTCATCTATTGTATAAAACTACCAGCTTGTCGAGCAATATCAGTGCTTCCATGGGTTTTTAGTAGCTAGTTGGGCATTGATAGCATATGGTGGATTATTCATGGGACACAGCCTACTACTACTAACAAATACCAAGTAACCAAGCTGTATAGATCATTTTCAAAGCTTTGGTCGTAGTTAGGCTACCTGCAGGGAAGTCATCTATCACTAGGGGTGGATTGGTATGCGCTAGCGGCCCGTGGCCGTGCAAATGGGTGACGGTTAGGTGCAATAACATCATGTGATGAAGTTCAACAAACCGTTCAGAGCCTGCCCGGTAGCGTAATGGCTAAGGCGTTCGACTCAAAATCGTTCATCCCGGGTTCGCGTCTCAGTTCGGGTGCGGTAGACATGCATTGCTAACGATTCCTAACAAGGATGAGACAGCCGTATAGTGCTTCGATGGTTTCTTAATGGCGAGTAGAGTGTTGATATCACATGGTGAATTATTTCATGAATGTCAGAAATCACTAGAAGTTAGCAACTGTCAATACACAAGCTGCTTTGACTGTGAAAGTCAATTCAAAAACTACCCGAAGAAGTTATACAACTTCAAAAGTAGATGTGATTTTAGGCGAAAAGAAAACTCACTCGAGGACAGTGTCCCACAAATTCATCAGGTTTCGTTTGGATATTTCCCGTGGTTTTCGTAAGTGACCCGTTTTCGACTGTGAGCATATTAAACGGAAGAGGAGTGTAGATGAAAGGATTGGAGTGATTAAATTCATTTATTTTTTCGGCTTATCCACTTATTTGCTTGTTTAGCTACTCATTCGCAGGCTGAATCTAACTTTTAATGCGGTGCTCAGAAAGTGATAAAAACGTGTCATCATTAAAAGAAATAACATCGAAAGTTTGATCGTTATTTTTTCTTCCGAAAATAATTTGAGAATTCATGCCAAATTTGACTGCCTAGAACTGGCTTCGGACCAGAAATGGTTTATTTTCCGCACGTAGCCGTCACTGATCGGTGATCGATCCGCCTGTCATACAGACACATCCGCGGTGAACATACGCACGTGAATTTCATGTTCTGTTCAGTCTGAACTCATCCAAGAAATTGATCGGGTAGATAGCTCGTTTACGGGCAGGCTGAAACTCGGCTGGACAGCCTGATCGTTTGTCGAGGGATCTACTTACGGCCCTTTACTTCTGCCGACTATAAGCCTGAAGCTTTGCTAATGATATTCGCTGCCTTGAATGTTTACTGATATATATATATATACATATATATATATACATATATATATATATATACATATATATATATATATACATATATAATGGTGTACGTTCAACCAGTAAACGGGTCTATCTCATTACTATATACTTTTTGGAAACACAGCGGCACAGCTAATAACGAATAAATACAAGCAATTTGAAATTATTTCTTTCCTGCGTTTGATAATAAGAAATGCAACGGAACTCCTTAGAACTCCAAGTAGTTAAACAGAAAATACCATAAAATATTACAGATATTTTGGTTACTACATGTAAAAGTTCTGAAACAGAATATCTCCCATCGTTTGTACTAAATGCCGCAAAATGAACTTTCATTACGGTGCAATTCATGCCACACGCGTTTACTCACGACAACTTGGTACGATAGGTCGATTTTGCCCTCCATGAGGAGTGAGAGCTGTCCGTTTGGATGCGGGAAATTCCGATGGATCGCACAGGGCTAAGTCGAATGCCCAGTTAAGTCTAGCGTACGAACTAAGCATGGGCCAACTTGTAACTCGATAAATACGGTCGTTCGCAAGTGAATTCGGATGCAACCAGGGCACGTGAAATAGAGCCGGTGAGATGAAAGATAGCTGAGGCTGATCCATGAGCTCATCATCCACAAACTGTTCTCGTTCCGCTCCTGAACGGGGTCGACGATACGAGTCACGTGACGTCGGATCAAATGGTACTGGCGAACGAGGCGGCGACGCGGATAGTGGAGAACTGGGACTGGGAATAGCTAGTGCATTCAGCTGAGGACGGTCAGAGAACGGTTGCGAATCGATACAGTGTTGTCGACACTGATTTAACTGATCAAGCAAGCTATTCACCTGTTGCTCAAGGCGAGCCACATGCGAAGATAATCTGAAAATACACAACCGGAGTTGATGGTGGATAGCAGTGAAGGGAAACTGTAAACTATGAGGAATTAATCCTATGGTACACAATCGGCTCTGCAAAGAACCATGAACAGCACAATCCCTGTTTCACGAAGTCAAATGTGAAGTAACGGATCAAAAGGCGGAAGAAAAAACGGACGAAAAATCAAACAAAGTGAATTTCCAACAGACCCGTCGCAACAAAAGCCAGGTGGGTATTGTATCAAGTGACTATCTTATTGAGAAGTCGTTTCTCGCTGGATGTTATGCACTGAGGGACATGTGACACATGAATTACTTCACTCTTCCACTCAATGGCCGTTTCTGTTACCCTTGCGGGATCTTTACGATAAACCATATACGAAACCAATAATACCACAGAAACACTGTCGGTCGCATACGAAAAGTTGTCAAGGGACTTCGGAGTGAAGTGGCCACGTTAGGCGACCGTAGGATTGAACGCTAAGTACTACGGTATTGTAAACGGATATTTGTTTTATGATAGAATGACCATACGATAAAAACGAGGCCGCCTTCACTCGGTTCCGAGAGACAATCCAGATCAATAAACAAGCTCAATCAACTATGAAACAAACTAGCTCACTAAATGACTGGCCAACTCACCGATGGATCTTTTGTTTGTCCACGATCATTTGTTTCATCAGACGACGATTGCTTCGATCCAATTCCATACTGTAAGTGTCCGCTTGGTCCACGAATGCCGCTTTCCGTTGACTCAATTCACGTAGTTCGGTCAGCTGTTTGAACAAAAACTGCACCAGACGATAAGATCGAGTGGGAACGGAGAAATAAGGAGGGCGTGAGGGAATAAGAGTGAATGACGGCTTGAAAGATGGGACAAATGTTGAATTGGTTTAAGAATTAAAAGCTATCAAGGGTGATGAAATAAAAATGAGACGACAGTACTTCACAGCTATCACATTTTCGTTAACAGATGTGATTGGCAGACGCAAACACTTAACGGGTATTAGATACGATGAGCTAGTTTCGCATGATTGCAACTTCTACATACTCGTTCTCACGTACAAACGAGCTAGTAGGCAATCCGAGATGGTTTCGCACAGCCAAGGTCAGGTCAACCTAACTCGCTCCTCGTATGCATAGGGCCTCGAAAAAGTTTACACGGCTTGAATGACGTTAAAGTCCTGGCGGAATGGGAAGCGTTATTCTCCTGTCATCGATCCTGTCGATTTGAAGGCTGACTTTTAACCACAAAAGTTATCAAAATCAAATTCAGTGAACTTGACGTGCACTCCCGTGGCCATCTCTTTGTTCTAATCATGTTCACTGGACAATCCGATTGCACCACTCGGAGAGAAGATATAGAACAGCGAATAAACACCTCGTTTTTGCTCCAATTTTCTTTATCAAGGTTGGTCGATTTACATTTATAGAGAGCAGAATACACAAATAGTAAATGATGTCTGTTTACCAAGTACCGTTGAGAACCATGAGGTTATAAGCAGTGTGGTTGGAAAAATATCATATAATGGTCACTTTTGTTTTGTAGTTGAGAGAAGACCAGTGAATCAATGATAACGTAAGCGCAAGATCATATATTTCCGGTTTCAGCCAGTGGGCCAACGTTAGCGTCAGAAGGAATCGGCAGATCGGTTTCGGATGGCGGTTGGGGTGCATACAACGATTGGAAAAATTGCTTCTGAGAACAAGGTGATACGGCTTATCTGCCTAATTTTCAGTTTCTGCAGTTGCCAAATATTGTTCGCCAATCGCTTCCGTTGCGATCGCAGTGAAATGATGATGATGATGATGAAACTACCATTCTTCGTGCATAAATATTTCATGAAAACATGACGTGAATTTCCGTAACAAGTTGTAAATTTTTCGGACATCGTGAATTAATAACAGTACGGTTGTGTCGACAACGTCAGTCAGCGATTAGCGGTAAACAGTAGGCGGTCGTTATCACCGGGGTTGTCACAATACTTGCCCAGTGTGATTCCTCGTTTTATTTGTCAGGAACACCAGTATTGCATTATTTCAACACTGGACTGAACTTCTGCTATTGTGGAGAGGGGGAGGTAAGTATCTCACCAAATAGATAAGCCGCAAACCCACAAATGAACCATGAGATAAGAGTAATAATTAGTTACGTGGAAGCAGAATATCGAAGATCTGACATGTGTGCTGTACACAAAAGATTTTTACCATTTTCCTTTTATCTCGTGATATTTTTCATTCAGCCATGGTTCTGATAGCAAACAGTCCGTAAACAGATGTGTTTTTAGAGGGTCCCAATCGCTCGGTTTGGGATTGGCTCATGAAATTTGCATCACTAGTCGCGGCGACATAGTCAGTCAGCTGAGGATGTGTTGGTCCACACATGCATGACACACGAATATATGATCGATACAAACGAGGTTTTTCTTTCTGATACGAGAAACTCGTGCAATTTTTGTATAAATTAACTGGTTTTTGTCAACCTGAATCGACTTTTCACTGATTACAGCCTTTCGCATTTCACGTTTTACCGACGAGATGAAATAAGCAACACTACATTTCTTTTGAACGAGAACTGATCGTACGCTAGATGAGACGTATTTTTCCAAAATTATTTTACTTCAGTAAATTTCAACTGGAAATATGTCTTCTTTTTGAAAAATCTTGCAGTGCTGGTGTAACATATGCATCCAGAAGGCAAGAGAAAACCAAGTAGAGGGAAATAAGATGGATAAAGAAAACGAGATGATTAAAAAGGGGTTATAAAATTCTTATTAGAATCTCATTTCAATCGTTAGGAAAGTGAATGAATGATAAGTCCATTTAACAGTCACATGGTGGTTCGTCAGAGCACTTTCGTTAGTCAGGCACGGCGAACCTACAGAAAGGGGACACAAGACCCGAAAGTATTGTTTTCTTCTCAATAGCCTTGCCTGAGCGACGGAAATCCTCCCACGAATCACCATATGACTCTTAAATGGTCTCATCATCCATTCACGTTCCTAACGATTCTAATGAGATTTTGGTGGGAAACTACGAAAGTGCACTAGTATAGGCATGACTGGACAGGAGAGTACCGGGTACGCATATCTGACAGGCGGCAATAGCTGCGAGACTGGTCGTGTGCTTCTGGGAAATTTTGCTCATCCATCCGTATGCGAAACATACCACTGAGGAGTGTTATAAGACTGTCCAGAAAATCTATCAATGAAGCAAGTGGATGTAACAAGCATTATGCATGAGAGAAGACTCCGGTTTGTATGGGCCAAACCTAATGCTAATTCCGAGGAAAAAAGGGATTAAATAGCCGTAAAGTGAGGCTGAGCAGTACATTGATACTGTGTGCACTCAGTCGACATTTCAAAAACAAACCAAACTTTTAACTACTGTGAAAAGTCAATCCTAGTGTTTGTATTAGAGAATTGTCACAAAGGACCAAAAGTGACCATCGCACAATTCAGGACAGAGCGACATGTGAGTAAGATCCAAAAGTGTCACGCGTGGTAATGGTCGGGAGGACGAACATAGAGTGTAAAATCTGACCAATGACAACAGCGGAGTAAGAATCACCTCTACCAGTCAGACTTGATAGTGAAGCCTTCCCTTTAGTCATTACTTGGTTTTGCCCATCGTCCTTAATAGACAATTCTACGATCTTTAAGGTACAGAGTCACTTTTAAAAGGTTAAATAGAAAGACCCGTGGGCACTAGACTACAATTAATACCTATTTGTACGAGACAGGTGCAATATGCGCTGGGACAGTGATCTTGGGCTGGGTTGAGTGACCAAACTGAAATGCATGGAAGCAGAGAAACCGGAATGAGTCGAAGAGCGCCTAGCCAGTCGAACCAATACAGCGAACTATAACCCACACGCGCCACAGTAATTGTATGAGCTTGAAATTCGGTTTGTCAGAGGTATATACAGACTGCGAGCCGCCAGCTAGATTTTGCTGTGTAGATGTTGCACGGACTCCCACCGTCCTGTTGGGTTTTGGTTCCTGAGGATTTCTTAACGTTGTGAGATACACCCAACGGAAAACAACAGAAAACTAGACGAAACCTTTGTAGAGAGTAAAATGACTCATAGGGGAAAATATTGGCTGATTCATCGCCAACAAACCGAACTATGAGACATGTGGAATGCGAGAATCAGATGAGCCATTATAATTCAGCACAAATCTGCGTACGGCTTGAATGTCGTCCTAGTCATGGTAAGAGAGAAAACAAGCGAGAAGAGAACAGAAGAGAAATACTGCGTAGGTTTCACTACAAGCGTTAGCTTTCCAACACCTCTATTCCACGTCCTCGAACGTCCATCATAATCCACGGTTCATTTGTGGATGTTCTATCTGTCTATCTAAACAAAAGAGGAAGATCTTCTTATGGGACTGGGCCAGAAAATCGGGCATGCAAGACAGCAGGGCAAACTGATAGGAATGAGTAACCGGTATTGTGGAATGAAATTCAAAGTTAGAGATAGTTCAATCAGGAATGAAAGGGTATCCAACAACCGACCGATGATACCAGTTAGTGAAGCTGCTCGGGAATTGACTGACCAGATTAAGAGGTATGCAAAAGAGACGAGTCTTAGAAATCCCTTAGATTCATGAGTCTTAAGCCGTAGTTGTTTACGACCGTTTAGTGTGCGATATAAAGCTCGTTTCGCGCAAATAAGCTGAGATAATTGAAGAACGAAGAGGTATAATTTTGTTGAACCTAGTGATTATCTAACGTCAGAGTTCATCAAAGATGGTGCTGCTGACTGAGTACATAAGCTTTAGTTACAAATTACGAAAAAAGACCGCTGACAGAAGGACTCAGGAACTAGTATCTGTGAAAAAAGAGCACAGAGATTAAATTCTAAAACCATATGTTTCGAAAAAATAACAAGTGAAATTCGAACAAGTTAATTTGAGTCAACATCTTCTGGAATCTAAACAAAGGCTCAGTACAGGGTTCGGGATAGATCACGTCCAATACAACTGCAAGTGTTCATTGTTCTATGAAGACTGAATCAGTGAGCCATGAATTACTGGAGATTCATGGGAAGCTAAGGTACACTTGAGTGTTAACTGAACACCTGTGTGATGTATTTAGAAAATTAGGATCCGACCTTCGGAACGTACGCTTTGACTTGACTTAATGAGTAGAATATATCAATCGGGAAATTCCGCTTGCTTACTCCCCTGGATGGACGATAAATGATACTATTTTTCTCGTTAGTCGTAGCTTCAAAAATGAAATAGAAAACGTAAGCATTGAAGATGAGGCTCATCAAAAAATCCCAATTCAGATGCTGCATTCATCGCGCTAGTGTAAACATGAAGGTGCATTAGAAGGTGTGACCGTACACGAATGCTGGGCAAACTTTTCTGCCAGGAATAAGGAACTGGAAATACCAAAAGACTCACAACCAGGGAATTCAAAGTGTGCAAAATACAGTCTACAGTAATACTTTAACAAACCCACAACATCTTTTAACGGTCGAATGGAAATTCGAACCTCCAGTTCTAGATTCGGATTTCTTGAATCTGTCGCAGTTACGCTAAATCATGCGCGTAACGGAAATGAAAAGAAGGAATTAGATCCTAATTCAGGACCAAGTGACGTAAGGAATGTACTGAAGAATCGATGCACCACTTAGTGATGTTTCGTGTGAATGATATAATGTTAGTAACACCGTTGTTGGTAAATGTAATGCGCCTTTGATTGTAAAAATTGCCTTCAGAAAGACTACCCGCGGTAGTCGGAACGTTGGCGCATTACAACTACCGACAACGCTGTGTTATTAACATTATATAATTTACAATACGGATTCTACTTCAATTGATTCGTTCTAACTACCAGGAAGGTAGTTACAAAGAATTTGAGGTCGAGCTTTCGCAACCACTTGGTTGATAGTAAATCCCATTGAAAAAAAGAAAATCAGGAAGCAAACTCTATTTTTCCGTGCATCTCATGCTGCGTTGTTTACCACCATTTTTATTCCCTGATCCACAGCAAAACAAGAAATGCAAGGGGCCGGTCAGAGGAAGGCTTCGACATACGCATGTAGTACGTGTACTGCGCAGTCTGGGGTCCTGTCGATAAATTCCACAATAACATGTTATCGCACACTCCGTACACTACCAATATCCTAGTACTGACACTGGTTTTCCTCTGTCGGATCTCTACTGGGGCGAACTTGTAGACAAAGAATGCCAGAAATCCGAATACATGTTTACTATGCGCAGATTTCCATCATCATTCCACGATCAACAGTATTTTTGCCTATTATATATATATTCACGTTTGGATCGAAACGACACAATAAACGTTATAACTCAGTGTACGCACTCTAAACTCTAATGTATAATATATATATATATATATATATATGATGAGACACCAATTTGGAGTGTACTAATATGAAGATGTCTGGACAAGAGAGCACCGGGTACACACACCTGGAGAGCAGCAATAACCACGAGACCGGTCGTGTGCTTCCGGGGAAATTTTGTTCACTTATCTAGATACTGCTTATCATTTTTTTCTCCCCCTCTATATATATACATCAGTGAGATGATTTACCATGCAGTATCTAAACGGGACATATCAATGGGAATCCGGGAAAGTAGTGTACAACTGTTTCATCTTCGTTAGTAATCACCAACAGCGCCTATCTACCGCGTGGTCGAATCGGGACGTGAGCTTAGGACGAATAACTGAGTCGAATATCATAGTCACTAAACTACCCGACTCCATATCGTAAGGTAGACGTCGGTGTTCACTCTTGAACTACCAGGTTTAATAAGATATCAACCACATGGGACAACTACCTCATCCAAACATAAAATGTGGTATTTCTAAGATGCGGGCGTCATTTACTAGAGTCTACTGATCAAAAAGGAAAGAAATAAGCGCTAGAGATATTTGAATTAACGATCTTAAATCCCGCACATCTACGCGTTGATCATTCAACCGGCGACAATCGCTTCAGTTCAGTTCGCAAAGTTACAGTACTGCAGTGCTCTTCTTTTGACAGCTACCTCACAGCAACACCCAGTTGATGAAAACGCGAAAAGAACATTAGGCAAAGGAAGACGGTTGTAAGATCACGAAGGGGTTCGAATACTAAGTACACAATTGTTTATGAAGCTCAGACATGTCACCTGTCTCTGACCAATCTGAGGACAAACCTCACGGGCCCAAACCCTAGATGCTGCCCGGTGGGATCTAGCAGTTAAGGCTTTCACATCTTTTAGTTATGATACATGGAGTTACCTCTTTCACTCATGCGCCAGTCAACGGCTACCTCGGAAATAGGTGAAAACAACAAGGGGATATGTTCAGGGATATGCGTAGCCTATGTCATCAGAAAAGCAACCTATTCTAATGTACCATTCATTCCACACACGAATTTGAGTCCCGATATCGTAATTCTAACCGCAGCACTGATGACATTACGTTCGTACCGGCAGCCATAGTTGAACGTGAACTTTAATCGTACGCGGCAGCAACGTCCTTACCAATCATTTCATTCACCCACACTGATGACAATAACATCCACGCATGTACCACAATTGATCGACATGAGGTCAGAGAGGAGTCAATAAACTATTGAGTAGCTTGTGTTTGCCAATTCCCATACATTTGAGGACCTCAACCAATAACTGTAAGAACTGTGTTGTGCTGATAAAAACAGAACGACATATAAAATGATGATATACTGCTTTTTAGGATAGAGGAAACCGATATATTCGCATTGGATGGAACTTCACACACTTGCGACTTGAAATTTACAAGGGGTGGATCAAACGAGTAACTTCGGGGTTATGCGTAACTAAGGTGACCATAGGCGTTTGTGAAAATTAAGTGATTCATGTGGCGAATACTCCAGAAACAGGAAATCCAACACATGCTTGCAAATGGGTGATGAGAATAGTGGAGTAGCAGTCACACGGGTTCACAACTCAAAAAATACATATGTGTATAACTAATCAATTTGTCATACGATCAGGTTGTAAATCATTCGCCGGAGGATGTGAAGAGGGCCAGGGGAGTTTATAAGTTTGAACAAATTGTTTCTGACCCCACAAAGAGTGATAGTAAAAACAGATGCACATGGTTTCGGCTGTTTTTAAGATGCGACATTTGATAGTTCTTGAATGTAGATGGTGCGAACCGCATTAATCATGCTCACTGAGTGGTTCGAGTCGACAAGGTGTGAACAAGCCACGACAGTAATTAGCTTAAATGTCCCTGTACCCAACCAGCTGGGTGGCGTCCACGAATGCGATCGCACAGACATCTGGTCGTATGACCAATATACCCAATGCCACAGGGACATGTGAGTGAATACACACAGAATGAGACTGCAGAATCTGACAATTTGTCCTTTAGATAGGAACATGATCGGGTTTGGGTATGAATGTAATTTTCAATTGTGCAGGGAAGAATGTCCTGCTTATTGCACTTGACAGTCTCCGTTGGATAATTTCTGCCTCCGTGTTCTCATTCTCTCAAATATGTGGTAGATGGTCATCCCAAAGTTTAGTTTTAACAACTATTGACCTTGCACTAGTTTTGGTTTCTACCGCACCGCATCACACATTCCAACGGAAATGAAAAAACAACAGTAAGGCTACAAGTTAAAAACCACAAAGAAGAGGAAACATTCTGAATACAAAAACCTCACCGAGTGGGTTGTCAAGCTACATCAAATAAAGTGTCCAAGCAACTCAGGAGACGATGATCCTGCGGATCTCGATTCGGTAATCCAATTGGTCCTACTCGGAACAATTCGCTGATTAAGGTCTTCATACCTCTTCGCCAAGTGACGAAGTGATCACCTCGACCCATCTTCTAACCACTACCTGCTTCGTAGTGAAGCGTATGTACCGTAGATATCGGTGTTTTCTAAAGTTCTGTCTCATCACTCATCCTGTAAATGACTTCTCAGCTGATACCTGCGATACATTTATGCTTTTGTCGATGAAAACACCCTGTAAAATTTCTTTTCTCCCTCCAACTCTAGTCATGCTATCCCGATTTCACCTACCTTGGTAGCTGCGTGTCTAACGATGGTGGCTCGCGATTGGAGGTAAGTATGCGCACATCCAAGGCTCGGGCAGCTTACGCTGGATTGAAGCACTTGTGGCGTCGGTCTGATATTTGACTGAAGTTGAGAGGTCGTGTGTACTGCTGCAGTGCGTTCAGTTCTGTTGTACGGTTGCGAGACCAAAGTATGCATGTGGGTGATGTTCGTCGGTTGGAGGTTTTCGACAACCGATGTTTACGTAGTATGGCTAGGATTGGATGGAGTGACCGGGTGAGTAATATTGAGGTTAGGAATCTGGTATTGGGTGCCACTTCTGAGAACAACTTGTTTCAGCGTATAAAACTTAGTAGACTACGCTGGTTGGGGTTTGGTCACGTGTTGCGTATGACGAACACTCGTCTACCATACCGTGCCTTATTTTGTGTTCCTCCTAAGGAATGGAAGAAGCCATGTGGAGGCCAACAGATGACGTGGCAACGTGAGATCAGAATATGTACAGCGAACTCAGGTAAAGTAAGTGTCTCACGCCTTCGTGGTTGGGGTCCGAAGGACTCGTCAACTAGCTGGTTGGGGACATTTAAGGATATGGCAGTGAACCGTGAACAGTGGCGATTGTGCTGTTATTTTCTATCGAATCAGAATGATTGAAAACACGTGCGTTTGTATAGTTAGACTGTGTTCCGTGTGTTGGCTGCAGCAGCATCTTATCTTTTCCCGCCTGTGTATGTCCACTCCCTGTTCCCCTTGGATATTCATCCTTTTTATAGAGACGTGTAACTCTGGGGAAAGGCAGCGGTCAGTGAGGCTTGCCTTGCTGTCTAACGCTGAACGATGATGATGCTATCCCGACTGTCAGTCGGGATCGCTGTACATTGATTGCGCGGCTCAAATCTAATCTACGATAAATGTTTACACGGGACTCCATAAATTGTGAACACATTACCGTTCTTGAAATATTTTTCTTTTAAGTCTTCCCAAGATACCATTCTTTTTTCACATTCCGGAGCTTCATCACCCCACAGACTAACTCCATTTACTGGGTCTTTAATTGGTTTGCTATCTTTCCTGATTTTCGTGCTATATTGCCTTTTTTTCGTGCTGGTTATAAGGCTGATTATGTATTCCCCTAATTAAATACTGGATTCTTGTGTGAAGCGGAGCTCCACCTTTAACTCTTCTAGACAGGCATTAAGGTGAGACCTTTAGGTTACTCAGCGATTCTACCTCAACATCTAATCCACAATCGATTATCGTTCACAGAGCAGTTGTTTCACTGTTCTTTTTCCATCCATACTGTTTTGAGTTTTTCTGCCAAAACGGTCTCAGTTGTTCCTGTTGCGGATATCTTTCAACACCGACCTCATGCACAAACTACCAACCATCCATGTCCAATCTTTGGACCCAGATACCGAGTTTCTGTCTTTCAATCTTTTCCCTCGAACAGTAAAACTTTGCAATATACTCTGCCTTAATGTATTTCCTACCACATACAATTCAACCCCCTTTAAAATCAAGATTGATGGGCTGGTTTTCACTCTTTCACCCAGTTAACTTCCATGTGCGCAGAAGAGCGAAACGTTAGACGTACCAACGACAACGGAAATAGCAACCGTCCAACTGAGCCAAACTCCTGAATAATTCTGTAAAGCCACCGAAATGGAACGGGAAGGTAAGAAAATAAGCTAATAAATAGTGCACTGATAGGATATCTGCATTCTTGGATAGGAAGTCCTAGGTTTATTCTACCATGAGAAAATGGAACTGAGCATGTTTAGTCCAAAGTCGACTTTGACGTTTTTTAAAGTTTCCTGATCGACATCCATTCAGTGGGTACCGGACACCATGAAGAAAGCGTTCAATATCCGAAATTTTTCGTGACACTTCGAATTCTAGTCAGAAGCTTAGTACACAGGCTGTTAAAAGTTAGAAAGAGTGCGGTCGAGCGATGCCTCTAAGTTCCACCTCACTCGATGCGACGGGCAAAGCGATTTTGATTATGTTGCGAGGCGACCGATGCTGCATAGAATTCTTTGTAATTTTCCAGCTTATGTGAAATTGAGGTGGATACTGTTAGGGTGGCCAGCTGCTGAGCAGAAGCAGGTTCTTAATTAAGGCCTTTGATTCTACAAAAACCTGAATGGAGAGAAACTAACGACTGGGGACCGTTTCACTTACTTTGGTAGCTGCGTGTCGAACGATAGTAGCTCGACAGTGGAGATAAATACGCGCATATCGAAGGCTCGAGCAGCTTACAATGGACTGAAGCACATGTAGCGTTGGCCTGATATTTCACTGAACTTGAAAAGCCGTGTGTGTTGTGCCACAGTGCGCTCAGTTCTGCTGTACGGATGCGATACATGGAATATTCGTGTGGGAGATGTTCGTCGCTTGGAGGTTTTCGACCACCGTGTCTACGCAGCATCGCCAGGATTGGATGGAGTGATCAGGTGAGTAATGTGCAGGTCAGGAATCTAATACTAGATGCCGGTTCTCAGAATAACATATTTCAGCGCATGAAACTTAGCAGACTACGCTGATTGGGTCACGTGTTGCGTATGGCGAACACTCGTCTACCATACCGTGCCCTGTTTTGGGTTTCTCCCAATGAACGGAAGAAGCCGTGTGATCAGCAGATGACGTGGCAACATGGAATGGGAAAATGTACAGTGAACTTAGGTAAAGTAGGTTTCTTACGTCTTCGTGATTGGGATCCGAAAGACTCGTCAACTAGCCGGTTGGAAACACAGAAGGATATTGTAGCGATGTCCTTGCCATCGGCGGAATGAGCAAGGGACTTGGAACAAAGTGTAAGGCAGGCGTAAGAGTTGGAAGGTGAACGGAAAATGAACGTACTTTGTTAGCAAAAAACAACGACAGGTGGGTAGCCGGAAAGCCTCCGTAAACGGAAGAATAAGTGTATCCGTACAATCCCGCAACACCTCTTGGTGAGCCGACGAAATTCCATAAAACTTGGAGTGGTCCTCATATGATCTTGGGAATATTCGCGGACGCAAGGTGCCGGTGTCAGCAAGGCGAATATATTCCCACCTTATGATAGCACACTTCAATCGGCTAAAACCAGCGACCACAGCAAAAGTGGTCGAAGACCTATTCCAACTGAGTGCGGATGATAAGATCCCCAGGTAGCGATGCTAGTAAAGATGCCAGCTGAATGAGGATTAGGGGTTGCAGACAATACATTTTTCGTACGAGGTGAATGCAGCGGCAGTATCGAATTCGGGCCACATATTAGTCCCAGATGTACACCTACTGTTATTTCACTCACGGTTTCTCCGTCATCCTTATTTCAAGCCTAAACATGGCTAAAACTCCAGGCCACAAGTGACTGTCCCTGAGGCTCCCTGTGGATGAGATTCTTCACTTTTGCCAAAGATACGTCGCCACCCGGCGTTCGTCTTCTCCACTCCGTGAGTTGAATACGAGTCATTGAGCGCAGTACAGTATGCGTCTATCAAATACCAACATCGAGTCCAGCTCGCAACCGTTTAGGCAGATCACACTCTCACGCAACTGAGGAACTCCATTATGACCATTACAGTACCTAAAGAACAAACTGTAGGCCACCGTACCGGCTTTTAATTGTGTTCGAAGCTTGTTGATGAGCTTACGGGTTGCAGTGTTTTCCTTATTTGCGTAGTTTGGACAAGACACGCCCCCTTATGAAAGACTACTTTCCAGGTATACTACATGAACGAGCGTAGGTATCATCAACTGTCCAATATCCTTTGAAGAATCCAGGTCAGCTCTCAGTACAAACAATTTTTTTCCGGTACATTTGAGTGTAAGGACCATGTACCATCCGCATACTGAAATATGGTTTACAAGCTTAATCAAGAACGCCGATCAGTGGCTTGTGGCTTATAATCAATTTAAATTGAAACAAAACGCACAGCGCTTTAAAATACCTGCTTTCCAGTTTTTAATCGCCAACGCATAAGAGAAAGATTTCAGTTGGAAGCTGAAAAAACCCCGCGTTAGTCGTCAACTCACTCGGCTGTTCTAATTAAACAAGATAATTCCAATGTTATTACCAATTATAAATTCTGACCAATAACATCACATAGCAAAAGTTGCAACAAAATACATGTAACAACAACAACAGCAACAATATCAAACCCGATTTTTCCAAGCAAAAGCAAAAAACAACACAGGGAGAGATTATGCTGCCAGGTCAAATTGCGGTAAACCGTTCAGTCGTCATTTATCATTTTGCACAAACGAAAAAAACAGTCATAACGAAAAAGTAACCTATTCGATCGAGATATCAACCCAGATGTAATCACGTGCCTGGTTGATCTCTCATGCACTTTAACTTGGTCGAATGGATTTCTTCTGTTAGATGACCTTGAACTCGTAAACACCAATCGCCTAGTTGGGATGACAAAGGACGCATTCATCTGACCGTGAAAACGACAAAAGAAAACACTTTTCGCAGCAGAAAATGAGTCATTAACTTTGTTTTTTTCGGGGGAAAATATGCCTACAATGGGCAAATTGAGCATGTGACTAAACAGATAGTCTGCGACCCACGACAGTCTATGGCTGAACCGTCGGCCTTCTTATTTACTGTCGTCTGGGTCGCTGGTATGCCTGACCTACTGAGACATTACGCGATTGGCCAAATTTGTACAATCCACAAAAATCCTGCCCCACACATCCACACATCCATTTCCAATATGGTTTGTAAAGGTTAACGGCTGAATCGATAAAAACACCTTTGTCTGAGAACTCGTGTACTCATGATAATTCACTCATGTAAAACCATTACTCCATACAAATATACTTCGGACAATCTGTGCACCGAATAAGTATCACCGGAAGCATGGTACCGGATAGGAAGCAACTAACGACTTTAGACCGCTTCACTTACTTTGGTAGCTGCGTGTCGAACGATAGTAGCTCGACAGTGGAGATAAATACGCGCATATCGAAGGCTCGAGCAGCTTACAATGGACTGAAGCACATGTAGCGTTGGCCTGATATTTCACTGAACTTGAAAAGCCGTGTGTGTTGTGCCACAGTGCGCTCAGTTCTGCTGTACGGATGCGATACATGGAATATTCGTGTGGGAGATGTTCGTCGCTTGGAGGTTTTCGACCACCGTGTCTACGCAGCATCGCCAGGATTGGATGGAGTGATCAGGTGAGTAATGTGCAGGTCAGGAATCTAATACTAGATGCCGGTTCTCAGAATAACATATTTCAGCGCATGAAACTTAGCAGACTACGCTGATTGGGTCACGTGTTGCGTATGGCGAACACTCGTCTACCATACCGTGCCCTGTTTTGGGTTTCTCCCAATGAATGGAAGAAGCCGTGTGATCAGCAGATGACGTGGCAACATGGAATGGGAAAATGTACAGTGAACTTAGGTAAAGTAGGTATCTTACGTCTTCGTGATTGGGATCCGAAAGACTCGTCAACTAGCCGGCTGGAAACACAGAAGGATATTGTAGCGATCCGTGGCGGTCATGTCGTCATTTTCTGTCGAACTACAATGATTGTAAATGTGCGTTCGTGCAGTTAGACTGTGTTGCATGTGTCGGCTACCGTGACATTCTTTTCTCTTCCCGTCTGTGTAAGCCCACTTTCTGTTCCCCGCTTGGATATTTACTCTTGCTATAGAAACGTAATTTTGGGAAAAAGGCAGAGGGCAGCGGTGCTTGCCTTGCTATTTAACGATGAACAATGCTGATGAGGCTATGAGACTTCCCAAGACAAAGTAGGGGACTGTCCCAGGGAGCTCCTACTCCGAGCCCATGGTAAAAAAACTAGCCTATAAGACACTCGAGAGAAACGGGTTTGCGCACCTTTGAAAGCCTGCGTCCGTTGTTCCATTTCGTCTTTTGGTCATTTCATACCAATGGGATCAACATCTCAGGGATTTCCAGTGAGGTCGCCTAATCGAGAAGATGGGCTTGTACATTTGAACCAAAACGCGACGCTCCTACAAGTTAACGTCAAATGTACACAACAGATATGCGGTTACTATCCTGAACTCTGACTCGCGATCCCTGTAAATGGATTGTCGCACAACCTCATTTCCGGGTGAAAATGGAATAGAAACTGAGTTGTCAATCGATTAATCAAGATTGCCTTGGTTGTTCAGACATGCCCTCCTGGACGCTCATTTTGCGCTCAACCACGCGTATAGCGGTGGTTATGCGTCAAAATGTCATCGACTGTTGTGCATGAAAGAATCACGAAAACAATGGACAACATTTTGAGGCATCATCATCAAGGAAATTCGTTAGGCGCGTGGACGAGTGCAGTGTTCGTGCTCGGTCAGCTTGTAAAAGTTACTATCTGGAATGAGGGGCAGCTTAGCTAGCATATTTCCATGAATACGAATACTTAACTAATATTGACGTACGACGGGTGACGACGTTTCAGACCTACCAGGACGAGATCTCAAGAGATAAGCGTGCGCCAGCTCTGAACAGCTTCATCATAACCCCAGAAAGTTTGGAAATGATTTCAGAAGCAAATGAAAAAAAGTCATGCAGGGGGATTAAAACAGGCGAAAATTGTTTCCGAGGTCTTAATAGTGAGCCACTTATGGTGAATCATTTTGCAACTAAAAGCATCTCGGGAATGGTGCGGTGAAAAGAAAACAAAAAAACCTTAATACTCCTCTGCCTCTTCAGATGTGGTTTCTGTTAACCGTGAATTTCTATATAGTGATGTCGGCACGGTGTTTGTCCTTGTGTCGAGAGAGATCCATTACACGAAAGAAATTCAGATATTGGGAGACGTATGCATAATCATGGACCCACGCACCCACACTTACTTCGATTTCGGCTGTTTTCTCCTCTTCTGCCATACGAGCCTTCTCGAGAGCCTGTTCCAGAACTCGATTCCGATCTAACAGAGCTTTGCCCAACTCCGCGGCCAAAATAAGGTCTATATATAATAGTAAGAATAATAAAGGTAACAACTTAATCAGATTCTTAGAGATCTGTTTATAAATATACAAGACTGTGACATGAAACACGGCCACTCAATCAATGAAGAACAACACAACGGTTCCTTCTAATTTGTCGGGAATTATCAGCTGGGCATCTACGGCGAGTCTACCTGGAAATCGAATATGCAGTGAATGGACCTCAGTTGATTATCTGAATAGCAGGATATCATATGGATGATCGCCAATAGTTGGTTTACTGAACATCAACATTACATGGCATGATACCTTTTCGTCAACGGTGGAATGTTAATAGATTACACTCGAAATGACTGATTTCTACGATAAAGTGTAACTACAGGAATACTAATTTCAACAAAACCATTACGCTAAGACTAACTTGAAGCACGTAACCACTGGATCAGTCGGTGAGAAATGAAGTTGATTTACCTAGAAAATGTTCAACAATGTGGGAGGAATGATCGATTTTGGAACTAAATCAGCAAAGGACAACCCTGATGGGATGCACCGATGGTTCGAGAAAGTTGTTGTCCCGTTAGAAAACCAAGTAAATTTAGCTTAATTCGTACGCTCTATCCTCATCATCGACCGTCCGTAGCCAGACCAGACTGTTTCCCTAATTGAACTGCTACAACCTTAGGTTCAATCCAGTTCAGTTTTCACAAACATCAAACCTGGACTGATCTGCTTTGGCTTCGGTTGCTACCTCAGCATTGTATACCCAAAGTGGAAATAAACGAAGAATATTGGAAGAAAATTTGCAAGAAGATAAATTTCGAATGAAACAACTTCATCAAACGCGGGCACTTAGCCACATCGACTAAGGTCTCCGACTATCGTGTTGGTGAATCTCATGGGCCCAAACCCAGTAGTTTGGCCAGACTTACTCGAAACACTCTACAGGTTAGGGTTTTCATAAATCTTCACCACGTCGCGGACTGATCGGTTCGACTCATCTCACAATCAACGTCGGTCTCGGACAATGGTAAATACCGAGGGAATCGACCTGGGAGCATGCGCAACATACGACTCAACCACCTTAACTTGTTTGGATTCCGTGGTTTCCTGGACGGTTGAATCCTAGGGCCCCAAGTGATCTCTATTGCTTGTGATTTCAAGGGTATAACTACTGCGGATCCTTAGTGGATAATGGTAGTGAGGCTTCAATAAAAACTGACATTTAATCATTGCAGGATCAGGAACTCCGTAACCTTAGGACGACAAACTGTTTACCATTCGCAAACTATCGGCGAACTGATTGATTTAGACAGTCTTAAGAAAGCTACTGACCTCGACAGTGGTGCGTCGTAGGAACACAGAACCAAGGAGAAATATTCGAGGATATCAATCCCATTGGGATGGAGTGAGTGGAATGGTTGAAGCTTAATGTGATACTGTCAAATCCAAATAAATGGAGGAAAGGGATTTTCGCGAGGGAAGAACTGAGGGTTTATCTAAAATCCAATTCAGTTATTAACTACAACTATTTTAAATGCATCGAGAAGTATAGACTGCGGTATAATAATAAACAATACGGCGGCTCCGCAGCAGAATGTAGAATGGGACATTTTCACTGGAAAATCCGGTACATGCACGACAGGCGGGGGCAGCCATAGAATACACAGACCAGCTACGTCTAGATATTGGCCAATTTTCAAGACGATCATTTGTGATGACATCCACTTCGGCGACTTTACCACTGCGCACACGTATTGACACGATTATGACTTTTGATGTGGAGTGGGAGCAACAAGTTCTGCGGGACATTTTTTCTGAAACCGTAACAGTTTACACTGTTCTCATTTCTACAGTCTGTTGTCTCGCAATTTGCATGCCTGAATGTGAAAGTTCTCCGATGTCGTAGATCACATAAGATTGGTGTTTATTCTTGGAAGAAACTGAAAACGTTTAAAAATGAAGTGCCGTAGAGATCCCTTGTGTAATACCGAAACAGTCTTTGCAACGTTGAGTGGTACTCAGAGAGCCATATCCAACCCGGCCGCTCTGACTGCTATTAGCCAACATCTGCAAGCGGATCACGTTGTTTACTAGACCAGGTTTACATTTAGCGACATCATGGGGAAGAAATCACGGCTTTTATCGCCATTTTTCCGGTACGTGAACTTTGGTACGCCATTGAGATAAGTCACAGAAACATTTCGTTTGAAATTATATTTGATAACAAGCTGCTTATAGTACCGGCAGTGACCAGGTGGACTGATCGGGTTCCTCCAAAAAAGGTCAGAGGCTCAAATTCCAGATTTACCGGTCACCTTGATGAGATAAGGTGATTTGTTATTGCCTGGCCTATTACTGCGCTTGATCAAGTGAGATTTTACGCGGCTCCATGCCACCTCCAGTTTCATGATCAGTGCTTCCGATTTCTCCCACAGTAAAACGGGCTCCAAGTGCTGTGGAGTACGCCCCTTTCATTGCACTCCTGTAAATTAACTTGACGGCTTTTATTGTCAGCTTTAGATTGAATGTTAGAACAACTGCCCATATGACTGGATGAGTGGATTTATGTCTTATTCACGAACTTGACAACATGTGCAATTAACGCTAAACAACGATTTCACCTCTGACGGTCGCAGCGAACCAATTCAAAAACAAATACTCAGGGGCAATTAAACAAGCCGGCATGAACCATTGGAGCAGTTACAAGCAGGCATCAGCATAATTAGTATTCAGCGATAAGCAACACGACAAGCTCCGCTGACCACTGCCTCTCTCATCAATTTACAAGTTGCTATGTGGAGAATAGGCAAGGTGGACAGGGGCGGGAGAAAAAAAGAAAAATGCCGTAGTAGCTAGAAATACAAGTCTAACCACACATAGCTCAACTTTTTCAATCATTCCAAGTCGACGGAGAATGACAGCAAGATGGTGACTGTTTAAGATTCACTGCCATATCATTCAGTGTCTCCAGCCAATCGGCCGACCTCAACGACGGAAACGTAAGGCACCTACTTTACCTAACTTGGTTGCACATTTTTTCAGTGAAGCTCCTCGTGGCTTCTTTCATTCCGAGTGCGGAATGGAAAAAAGGATGATACGTTAAACCAGTATTCACCATACGCTACACATGACCAAATCAACGAAATCTACTAACCCTGATCCGCTTTCGTAGGATATTTTCTGAATCGATTCTCAAGGTTCGAATCCTGACATTTACATTGGTCGTTCGGTCATTCCGTCCAATGCTTGCGATACTACGCAAGCATCGAGGATTGAAAACGCCTAGACGAAGAACATGTGCATTACGTAAACTTCATCTCTCACAATCATATGACAAAAATGAGCGCACTGCGACACGCTCTACAAGACCTTTAAAATTCGGTGAAATATCAGGTGGGCTTCAGTCCTGTGTACGCCGCTCGAACCTTGGATATACGCGTGATACCATTCTTATTTGAGTAGCCACCGAGTTAACTGAAATGGCTAACAATGGTTAGTTCCTCTCCATCGAGTATCCAACTCAGTAATATTGACGTCCAGTCTTGTAACAGCACTTTACACTTTGAGGGCGCAAACCATATGCTGAATGGAGCTATAGCTCAAGCCAATCTGTCTAGTGCACGCTGCGCATGTACCTTACATTCGAATAAGCACACAAGATCGTGCGTGTAACCTAGTTCACACGACTTTTCGCCATTTCCCAGTTCGACTCTCGTGTCGTGAAGACCTCCCAAAGCATCCTTCATTACCTCGCTGATGACGAAGGCAAACAGGAATGGAGAGATAAAACACCCTTGTCGAACACCACCCGTCGTTTCGCATGAACTTGATCGTTTGCCGTATACCCAGGAACGGTGCGCAAACTTCTGAGGCATACACTTCCGGTGAAGAGCAATGAATAGCGCTGTCCGACCCACTGAGCTGGAGACATGTTTCAAGTCGAGAAGAATCAAAATTATCGAGGCAACGGTATGTGTGGTGCGTTCCCATTAAACTGCAAAGGGTATAAGTTTGCTTGATGCAAACTCATCGCGGTCGAAATCCGGCTTGATGTTCGCGGACGTTAATTTCACGAAGCGATGGCGGACGGCGTAGCATTATCGAAGCTAAAACCTTGACAACTACCAGACTTAAATTGATCCCACGATGATTGATACAGTCCCCTTCTGGAAGATTGACATAATCAATGACTCGCTTCATGATAACGGACTAGGCTCCTCGTTCTAAATATCATGGGCCAAAGAGTCAAGCGCTTTATCAAGACATCTCTACAGTCTTACTGACCGAAGTAGCGGGTATATGCTTAAACAATCGTTGACCATTATCTGAATCGGGATCCTCTTCTACTTCTCCGGTCACTTTGATCCCCAGCCTTCACATCATTTGACGTTGCAGATGCCGTCGTGTGTGATTCATCTCCTTACAGTTCGAGAGTTGGTGTTTTTGCCCGATAGACTTAGCGAATCTTGAGAGATTCAATATCTTTGGTGGACAACGAAATTAGAACCTCGGATGAGATATGTTGCCAATTACATCGGCCACTTGATCTGATCTCACTACTCTGATAGTTTTTGCTCGCAACTGATACGAACATCCGGACCAGACAAACGTTGTACAATGTGATGGATGTGATTTTGCCTTACTGCACCAATGTTTTCCGATTGTTCCATAGAATAATTGTCTGACACATCTTAACCGAGTCGTCTAATTGGTGCGCCGGACTTTATAAACCAGCGTTTGCCTAATATTGATTGAGATTTCATTGTTGCACGCCGTAACAATTCACTGATTGCATTTTCTGAAGAACCGATTTGTGACAGTGTGGAAGCGGGAACCGACATGAAAATGGCAATGCCAAAGATGCGGTTGAATAATCACCTGCAGACTTATCCCCCAGAGGATTTGGAGAAAACGAGCTGATAGCTGGCGGCTGTTGGGAATATAGTTTGATGATTTTCGGACGATATCGGGAATGGCATACGAGTCGAGGGTTATCCAATTTGCGCTATCCCGTAACACCGTCAGACGGGCAGCTATCAACGGTTTTCTTTGCGAAGCTAGCTGGAACAGGACAGATTGGACGACCGCGATGTCGGAACTGGGACGGTACTATTGCGCCGACTAAAATGAGACGTACGAATGCTTTAGTTCTAACCAACGAACCCCATTGTCCGGCTAATCATCGGACCCATTTTTTTTGTCTGTGACAGTCTTGTACATGCCCGAATTATGGCAGGTTTACGCGACTCCGCCGTGGTAAAAAGGTAAAAAAGGTTGACACTTCGGCAGTGCATCCATATTTGCCGAGGCGAGGAGGCAGCCGAAAAGCATGTGAAAACTTTAGGTGCATCAAAAGCGCGTGATCTATACTAGATAGTACCTGAAGAACACCCAGAGTCGAAGACGGAATGTTTATTTTGTGGCAGGCTGCACGCCACGGGAGGAGATTATCCCGTTTTAATCAAAGTAAAACCTTGTGATATTTAGAAGAAGCGCAATTACTTCGCATCAAATTTTCTTCCGCAACGGGGGCATTATTAGCTAAAACCCACCAGGCAGACATCGAGTAAATGGATCTCAGACCCCGGTAAAACGAAAAGTGTTTTTGTTAAAAATACTGTTGAACCGAGAAGTTTAATTCCAGCTAAAAATCAGGGCATCGGTAAACATCAATCCCGCGGATGCTGTACTGAATATCACATATAGACCATCAGAGAAAAGACTTGTTATCTGGAAAGAAGCCAAGGTTTAACCGAAAAGAGAGGAAATGCTCCAAGCCATCAATCCCAAGAATGGTCAAACCTCTGCCATAAACTTTGTCGTGATCGATTAGGGTTACGCCCTCATTCTCAACTGTCAGTCTATGAAAAGCTTGAATTTGACTTCGTTCCACTATGAAGCGTTTGTTTACCATATTCCTCATAACACTGAATATTACCTGAAAAAGTACGTCTTCTTTTTTGATGAGAAAGTTGGAGAGCTTCGAGGACTAGTAACACCAACCATCGACGAGACTGTGGGGCCCAAGGTACTAGTGACAAAGGGTGTACCCTACGCAGTCAGAGAACGAATTGAACGAGAGTTGAAAATTCTCATAGCAAAAGTTGATGAATCAACAAACTAGGGATGAAAAAATCCGGGAAATTACGCATTTGTATCGATCTCAAACAACTAAACAAAGCACTCAAGCGAGAGCATTTTGCCCTGTCCGTTTTGAGCGGTATTTTACCTGAGCTGTCGAATGCACAATAATTTACACAAGTTGACCTGGCCTAAGCGTCCTCCCAGTTAGAGATGAAAGACTCAAGTTACTTGACGATGATTGACATAATGTACGGTCATTACCGTTGGAAGTGACTGTCGCTTGGGTTAAAAGTATCTAGCGAGATCTTTCAGGAGAGGATTGTGCCAGTAATAGAAGACATGCCTGGAGTGCTTGCGTGATAGACTTTGATAAGAATATTAGGCAGATTTCTTTCTTGCAACAATGTACCCTAGGTGGAATTAAGCTGAAGCCAAACAAGTTGACATTCTGTAAAACAACAATCAAGCTCCATGGTCATACTCACTTCGACACGGGTATCAAACAGTATCCGGAAGAGATATGGCGTATCGTAGATATGCCTGCACCAGCCGGCATGAGAAGTGTCTCTCACTTTAATGGGATGAACAACTATCTCAGAAAAATTCCTACCAGAGTTAACGGAACTGATGGGACCTAACTGCCGACTAACAGATAAAGCAGAATCGACAAGATGAACAGCTCTCGACCGCGTGAAACAGCTTAGTGTTAAGGCCCCTGGAATAACTCACTGTGAGCCATCATTAACATTGTGTACAGCGAGGCAACAGCCACTATGGGCTAGGAGTCGTCCATTAAAAAAATGGCCACTCGGTTGATTATTGTAGCAGAACGTTGACTGTTTGTGAGCGGGAATATCTGCAAGTTCAGAGGCTCTTAATAACTGCGTATGCTTTTGAGAACGTCAACGATTATACGTTTAACCGACTTAAACACATACTCGGATCGTAAACCGTTAATCATGATGGCAGACAAGCCCCTACATGGAGCGCCGAGAAGGCCGCAGACGATACGAATACGTCTAAAAAAGAATACTTAGTAGGTGCACGACTAAAAAGTTGAGCAAATTTTTGCAGCGGATGCGTTGCCACGAGCCATGGCTACCGATTTTCGAAAACGAGCATAAAAACAAGACGGCAAATGCTACTTCGTCGGTTGTAGAATCCGAATCATTACAAATACGAAGCACTACGGTTCAAGATCTCTGAGGACTATCTCCAAGGTTGGCCGGTGAATAAAAGAACTTCGCAGGCAGAAATTATGCCTTACTTTAAGTCGCCTAACCAGTTAACGACAAAAGACGAACCGATTTTTGGAGTGAGCGTCTTGTGGTCCCACAAGCAACTCGAAAAATTCTCTTCGCTTGTTACGTCGTTCATACGCAGATATCAATGGGTGCATCATCAGGGCTACAGACCTACTACTGGATGGTTATGAAAGAATAAGTTGGACAGATGGTAGCCAACTGAGACATGCAGGCAGTTTGATTAACGATAAACGAAGACCAATACATGATCGGCCTGGACAAATCATGACGTTGAATGTTTTACTACGAGGATTACTATAAAAATTTCTGCAAAATCGATCTGGTACGGACGAAATCGACCTCAGAAATTATAAACTGTGATCCCGATTGAGGTGATTTCCGATGGTGGCTCCCAGTTGCGCAGCAGAAAATCTCGGAGACACAGCGCTGTAGACATTACATAACGAGTTCTTACCTAAATCAATCCAGTAGTAAGGCAAAGAGTGTAGTTAACCTAGAGTATGAAATGCAAAGTTGAGGGCGGCGGGCCATTTATTGCTATTCTTGTACTTAGTAATATGCCTTCGGCGGGTATGGGAATAGGGCGGACGAAAAGTCTAATTAGAGGAAGAATGAGAACGATCATGCCTATATGTACCGGAATATTGGACTCAGATGTTGCATCCTTTTCAGTGATTAAATCAGAATGTGGGATTTCGAATTGGGAAATCTGGTTGGCAGATTTTTGACAAATGCAGAATTGATCCGACTATGAAAAGTCTTCGACTTCGGCGCGATTCGAACCCACGCATGTGACTTTGCTTTACCTCGCTAGTATTCTACCCACTGACCTTCTCACGCTGGCTGGTTCTTCGGTTTGATGCCGGCCACCCTGTAAATCTCATCGGGTCATGGAGGCGTGCGAACCATCACATCACGTAACGGTGCAATATCAGTGTGACAGTCAAAGGCAAACGCGTGATTACGCTAGTAAAAAATACCCACACGATCAAGTGGACGGAGATGGTGCGAAGTTGGGTCCAGGACTTAGCGGAAAACAAAGAACGTGGTCCCGATAAACTGGAGTTAATGGTCGCGAAACTTTATGGCCACAGTATCTATTAAATTTTACATACCTTGTTCTTATTGAGAGAAATTACGCAACTTCAGACCGAGCATTGGTCAAAATACACAGACCGCTGTTCTATAGCATTTTTGTGGTTCAACAGCACTGTGACAGTTTAAGGGTCAAACTTCCTATTAAGGGAATGGTTCATCATCCTCAAACATGAGAAAGTACTGCAATGCCAAGCACTACGGATTGCCGTACAAAAACTTGCAGAGCTATTGTTACTGGTTTCTGAAAGCTCAAGACTACAGGAATATGCTTCACTCTGAGAATAAGCAGTGATTTTGAAGGTATGTGATAATCTGTTGCGAAGATATACTCGCGCCTGGCTAGTAAACTGCCATAGGAGGTCAAAGCGGCATCAAGCGTAGCCATGTGGGCTGCAGGATGGGGGATCGTTAGAACGAGATAGAAGACATTTACCAAGAAGAGGTTGATCGTAGAGTTGAGCCATTCAGGTGTTATAGTGAGACGAGATGGATTAGACGACATGCCTGACGCATGAGCGTAGTGGGCGGGCCGTGCCCCATGACCACTGGAGTACACCACACGGAGGAACGGGAGCCGGGAACCGTGGCCTTGAAACCTGGAGTGGCACAGAACCACATAAGGTCTCGTTAGGTCAGATGGGGTAACCAACCGAGAGACAGCGGGTTGCCGTTAATCATCAAAGTGACTGGCGGATCTGCGATTCGAACCTTTGGTGGCAGGCGCTTAGTCCATTTGACCACCGCCGGTCAGTGTTATGACCAAGAGAAAACGAACCGGCCAGTTAGAAGAGACGGCTGTCAAAAACAGTTGGATTAACGAGATTGTTGTGATTTTCAATTGCGGTTAACGGGTATACATTAGTAGGCTAGTAAGCACATACGATTTGGAATTACAGAAGTCTTCTACTAACATTTTGGCAGTATAACAACGGTAGTGAGTAGTGCTGTCTTTTCGATGTAGCTTAAGCGCCTGTTTGATATTGACATGTGTACTAGCAACCTTACAAATTACACACTGCAAAAAATTCTTGTCGAGAAAGAGCAAGATGTATGCGCACTCAGTGCATAATTTAAGAATTGCTCTAACTGAACTGTACAGAACATACATGAGCAGTATATTGGGTGGGAGTAAGCAGTGTAAACTTACGTTCGGTGTGAATTTATAGTTGATCAAAGCGAGAGCGTCGAAAGTAGCTTACTTACCATTATCATGCCAATATCCCTCATCCACCAACGATGACTGGTCGTCAGATAACGAATGTCTGGAATTCACTCCGTTGGTTTCGTAACGTTTGGCACGAAAAGTATTATCCATATTTTTTCTGGGGGCTAAAATGCAAAATGAGTATCGATATTTAACAAAATGAATAGAACCTATTTAGGTATGGGAATGGCTCTGATTTGTAAAATAAAAACCCGATAGTCAGTCCCTTGAAGTTTTATGTACTCATACTGCAACTGCGCTTTGATTTAAAGGTGCAGAAAGTCGGAGAAGAATTGCCGAGATGTAAAACCACTAACAATAATCTCAAATGACATCGTTAAACTCCATCACGATAAACTTGAATTTCCAGTTTGGCTTTGAACAAAACCAAAACACCGTCTCCCTCAAACACGTCAAAACCTTCCACTGATGGTCTATCTCTGGGCGTTATATTTACAGGTATTTTGCAATTCGTGCCGATATATACCGAGTATTATTTATTTTACCAATATTTTTGCATAACTTCACTACGGAGAACCATAAGTCCAAGGCCCCAGCAGCTTACATTGTACTGAAGCACTTGTCGTGTCGGCCTGATATTTCACTGAACTTGAAAGGTCGTGTGTACTGTGCCGCAGTGCACTCAGTTCTGCTGTACGGTTGCGAGACATGGAATATTCGTGTGGGAGACGTTCATCAGTTAGAGGTTTTCGACCACCGATGTTTACGTAGTATCGTTAGGAATGGATGGAGTAACCGGACGAGTAATATTGAGGTTAGGAATCTGGTATTGGGTGCCACTTCTGAGAACAACTTGTTTCAGCGTATAAAACTTAGTAGACTATGCTGGTTGGGTCACGTGTTGCGTCTACCATTCCGTGCCCTATTTTGGGTTCCTCCCAATGAATGGAAGAAGCCATGTGGAGGCCAACAGATGACGTGGCAACGTGAGATCAGAATATGTACAGCGAACTCAGGTAAAGTAAGTGTCTCACGCCTTCGTGGTTGGGGTCCGAAGGACTCGTCAACTAGCTGGTTGAGGACATTTAAGGATATGGCAATGAACGATGAACAGTCGCGATCGTGTTGTCATTTTCTATCGAATCAGAATGATTTAAAGAGTGTGTTTGTGCATTTAGACTGTGTTCCGTGTGTTGGCTGCAGCGGCACTTTCTTTTCCCATCTGTTGGTTCACTCCTTGTTCCCTTTGGATATTCACTCTTTCTATGGAAATATGCAACCTTGGGGAAGAGGCAACTATCAGTGAGACTTGCCTTGCTGTTTAATGCTGAACGATGATGATGATGATGAGTTAGACTTAGAGGTTTATCTGGGGCACACCGTTCCTGCACAGATAGACGAAATTTGCTTATTGTCTTAGTGTATGCACCTACCAACAGCAAACCAGATGCAATCAAGGACTTCCTGTGAAAAACTGCTCGGCCTCTTACTTACAGCAAGGCGGGGCGACATCATGATTTTAGCGGGAGACATGAATATTCGACTAAGTCAGCTGTCCTCGGATGAGGGGCACTTAGGAGGACCTGTCGTTCTGAAAACGGGAAACGGTTGTTGGCCTTGTGTTTAGACTATCGATTGTCTCTAAAAAGTACAAAGTTGAAGTGTTTTAATCGCCGGTACACCTGGCATCCAATCCCTTTGAGTCCGCGGGGAATCCAAACGACCACATTGGTATTAGCTGCCAATGGGGGCTATTTACAAGACTGTCGGTCGTACTGGAGCACTCGGCCTCCGACTACGCATTGATAGGTACCAAGCCATTCATGTGCGCCAAGTCCTTTAACCTGATCCGCCTGTCACTCGCAGCTCGCTGACTGGAAATCTATAATTGTCCCCGCGAAGTAACATCAATGAGCACTGGTCGCTTGTCAAGAATGTCTTGCATTTCATTGGCTTAGTAAGCTGTGGCCTGACCCGTTGCCTTGATACCCTGAATTTCTGTTGAGTCTCTTAGCCTTCCTGACACAGACCAACCCAGCGCACTAATAGGAAGTATAATGAAGCACGGCTCGCAACGAACTAAATATTGCGGGTTTTTAAAGAGCTCAAGATGTCTGTTTGGAGAAATCAGAAAGGCGTCTCGGAGGCTAAACTGGCGTCCCGGCCGATCAAACTGATAAGGGCGATAGCCTGCTTTTAGCGAACAGTTTTTTTCAAAAACCAAACATCGCATCACTTGGCGCGGTCGTTCGCCCTCTCAGAGCAAGACTCAGATTGACACACACTACCATTAGTTACCGAAGTGTCAATTGTTTTGCCTTTAGACCAAGATAACACACTTGTCTGTGCTGTTTTATTTGTAATTAGTCTCGTGGACAAGAAAAACACCCATCTGCATAACCTCTTCTGGACGATAATTCCCTGCTTAAGTTTCAGTCAGAGCTTTCCACATGGTTATGGGCACAACAAAGTTCTCAAAAGGCGAGCGAACACCGAAATTGGATTAAAGATGTCCTACACGCGGCAAAATATAATACACGGGACCCAAGGTCATACATATCTAAAAAAGGTTGCTTTCCCGGATAGTCGCAAACGCGTCCCACAGGGTATAACACAAAAGAATGCGTTGGTACCTGAGACCTCAATTGACCAGGAGCTTCGGAAATGACCATGAGCAATGGTGAATAGGGAAATGTAAGAGAATGGCTGCAACCATTGTGAATATCTTATACTGCCTTTGATGATGAAACGGCGATGTGCCTCTTCTGCAGGAAGGGATCGTGGCCAGCTAAGAGCTTCCAAGCGATGAGGTCGACAGGATATAAGAGGACTGGGACCCGCGATCTTCAGATTGAAACACCAAGATTTCGACAGCCTAACCACCACCGAGTTATTAGAAGTACTAGGTGAGGTGATCAACGAGTCAAACCTCTCATGGAACCACTTCCAAGAGTCGTCTGGATCGTGAGGAGCAGTTTCATTAATCCACTTCTACAGTAGACCTGTCTATAACTGTAAGTCAAAAATGCAGGGGATTAGTAATCCAACAGAAACAGAGGATGCCAAGAAAACAGGTTATCTTAAAATGCATAAAGATGCTGGAGTGGATGGACTGTCCCTGTTTTTTCTCAAACATGCCGGCCACGTGCCATTGTTGCAGTTAACAAAACCGGTAGGTATGCAAAAACGAGCGAAACCCAATCATCATCATCATCATCATCGTTCAGCATTAAACAGCAAGGCAAGTCTCACTGATAGTTGCCTCTTCCCCAAGGTTGCATATTTCCATAGAAAGAGTGAATATCCAAAGGGAACAAGGAGTGAACCAACAGATGGGAAAAGAAAGTGCCGCTGCAGCCAACACACGGAACACAGTCTAAATGCACAAACACACTCTTTAAATCATTCTGATTCGATAGAAAATGACAACACGATCGCGACTGTTCATCGTTCATTGCCATATCCTTAAATGTCCTCAACCAGCTAGTTGACGAGTCCTTCGGACCCCAACCACGAAGGCGTGAGACACTTACTTTACCTGAGTTCGCTACCCTAGGTGCGAAATGTTTCGCTATTGTTCGGAACTGACACCACGACCTCGTTAACTTTGGCTGTCTTTAGGCGACGCACATAGAGCCGTCATCCAGAAAAGAGCCGGCGATTCCTCCTACCTATGTTACACGATACAGGCTTCCAAAGTATCCAGACTCCATAGCGCGCTAAGTTTCATTGCCTACACTGTCATTACCACACTTCCAGTACCACCATCACAGACACCTCCCGTTGTTCATTCCAAACCTCATAAAACTCCACTGGACGGAACAGCACGCACTCTCTTGACTGCAGTTTCGAACGCCATAAAACGATCCCCGAGGCGGTGACAACTCCTAACTGTTTACCATGTTATCGATAATCATGTTAAACGTAAAGCTTTGTTCTGTAGAATAAAGGGAACTCATGCTGATCAGCACGCCCGTTTTCCGTGCTTCTGTCAACCGTAAAAATGCATAAATTTCGGCTAATAATTCGTTGTCCGCTTTTTATAATGAGAGGCAAAGTGCCCCTAGGGTCAAAATAATCAGGTCCTGAAGTCTTGTAGTAATATGCAGATTCGAGGCAAATAAACCATTTTGTCCTGAATAATCGATAAGTTAAATCACTCTGACAAACTGCTGCTGCAGCTAAACTTCATGAGGATGGTTTTCTATATATACTCTGGACGTAACTGTCCGCCTGAGACACTTAATGTATTCTAGTTTATGTATTTACTTGGCAAACGGAAAATTTATCCCCTCCCGAAGCTCGAAAAAGTTCTTTCACGGCTGCCTACTTTATAATGTCCCAATTCTTGCATTAAATCTAACATTCCACTAACGTGGTATGTTCTCACTGAATGAACCACTGGAAAGTTCAACAGAGCTGCGACGACACAGGCCACGGAAAACCATTAACATGCGCTACGCGAGCCGTTCATAATGACACACTCAGTTCAGTTCAGTTCCAGCTCCAGTTCCAGTTAGATTACAGGACTGTACGGCGGGATGTCTGATCGTCCAGGTTCTTCCACCGAAAACTCCTTGGATCTGACGATGTTTCGATAACGGGAGGGTGGAAAACTCTCCTCAGTTCTTGCAAGGGAGGAAACAGTTAATGAGACTCTTTCATCCTGACCATCTCCTTAACCCCAAAATCCATACACTATTCTCTTCAAACAGAGCTGACCATGCGTTATCTAGTCTTCCTTTGAATTTCCGCACATCTACCACTTTCTCCGGTAACTTGTCCCAGTCAGTCACCGCTCGTACGGCAAATGATTTGCCTCTCAACATGTTCTCGCACAGTTGTCTTTCCGTTCACTCTTAGGGTATCGTACCCTCTTATCTGGAGTAGGGCTCCACGGCAACCCCGTATATCGACCAGACCATTAATCACCTTGAATGGCCTACATTAATTCACCTTTTCCCTACGTCTTTCCAGGGAGTACAAGCCAAGCGCCCTCAGCCTTTGTCCATATCTCAAGTGCATCATATGTCCAAACCACCGTGTAAAAACACTGAACCTGTTCCAGCATTTCACTATCTCTTTTCAAATATGGTCTCTTTGTCTGGACACAGCATTCCAAGTGCGGTCTGACAAATGCCTTCAAAAGCGACAGAAGAACATTAGGCCTCCTAGATCCCACCTTCCTCTTAAGTTGTCATAGGGCACACCATACCTTCTTGGCTGCCTTCTGACATTACGGACTAGGATCAAAGTCCGCACTCAGTACTATCCCGAAGTGTCTTGCTTGCTGAGTTCGTTCCATTGCGACCTGATGCCCAGGTGGACCCATGTGGGGAGAGGAATTTGCTTCTCCCTTAATGAGCCGCTGACATTTGTCCAAGTTTAAAGAAAGATCCCAGCTCACCGACCACTGGTAAGCTCTATCCAGACACGGATAGAGATACAGATTTTCCAATCTACTAGCTATTTCGCTGGCATACATAAGGAAGAGCAGTGGCCCTAAGACAGAAACCTGAGGCATCCCGCTGTCCGAAAAACGCCCTTCGAATCCCACCCTGAAATATATGCATCAACTCCGGAGGTCTTCGATTTCCGGTCAAGAAGCCTGTGGTTCACGGAAGCAAGGGCCTTCTGGAAGTAAAAATAAGCGACTTCTACCCTTTCGCAGCTGTCCATTGTGACTGTTACTTTGTCGAGGAAGCTTATGATATTGGTCATACAGGAACGGTTCTGTCAAAATCCGTGCTGCTCTATCATCATTACCTTGTTAGCTTCTATGTAATGATAATGGTAAAGTGTACATTTCTCGACATACGCGAGGCATGCGCAAGAGAAGATCAAGATTGTACAAGGAGGGCAGGTTACAGACAAGGTAAATAGAAACCTGGCATGCCATGCGACGTTTTCGCTCACAAGGTCATAACAGGCAATGTAATTTGCTGGGCACGAGGTTTCGAGTTTTAAATCAAAGCTAGAAAATGAGTCGCATAGATTTTTCTGAAGCTGATTACCAGTCTTGCACATCTAGTAATAATATGTTTGAATGCATCAAAGGTGCGCATCGCAAGCACAAAATTTGTCTGGATGGCAATGGGTGTCGCCAGCGGTTGGCCGAGATCATCGAAAATCGAAGGAGTTATACGGTAAAGATAAAGATCAATATGGATGTGGTACTGGGATGGAGATGAGTAAAAACCAGACTGGATATCATATGAGGCAGTATAAAGCGCGAAAAATCTGGAACGCGAAAATCGTTGAGCGAGTTCGTTGAGCAGCGACACAGGATGATAACTGTGCAATCATAAGACTAATCCAGGAGGTTTCTTTTGG
Organism: Fasciolopsis buskii; assembly: GCA_008360955.1. NCBI lineage: Eukaryota > Metazoa > Platyhelminthes > Trematoda > Plagiorchiida > Fasciolidae > Fasciolopsis > Fasciolopsis buskii. The sequence continues at coordinate 131,169 of LUCM01006241.1, forward strand.
GAAATTTTGATTTCATGAACTTCAGCTTGGTCCAGAGAAGGTGGAGTTGGAAAAAAAGAGAATAGGCAACAAAATGAGACAATGTCTGGTTAAATCTTGTGGAGAACAGTTGCGAAGCGCACCGATCTATTGCCAAATTTCGCAAACTAGAATGAAGGTAGAAGAAAAATGATGGTCCTCAGCTGTTTTTGAATGTCAAGATGCATTGCAAAAGTCTGTTCATATCAAAGCCAATAAAAATACCTACCCGCGTCGGTCCCAAGAAGAAAGAAATGCGAACTTAAAGAGGATTTGAGATTTCTGTATGGATGATTAAGAACCTATGACGGAGAGAGTAGGGGCTGGCAGAGGAGAACATAGATGGATCGGTAGATAAGAAGCGCCTATTCACCAGGTTATGCAGAAAAGCCAGATTAATTTTCAGTCGCTGTAGCCAAAGTGGCCCAATTTTGAGGGCTAGACAGCGTTCCTTGCAATTTAGAGTCGTCGACCAACCTATCACTTGCTTAGGAAGCGTCTCTGAATACTTTTAATGGAAATCCTTTACGACTTTGACATGCTAGAGTATGTCAAATTGCCATACTCAAGAAGTGGTCGAACGTGTGCTTTATAAAGCCTGAAGGTGCTATCGTATAGTTACATTGTGCAAAAAATCAGACTTACACTTCTCCTAGGTTTAGCCGACTGAATAACTACGTGCTCTGAGAAATTTAGAGAGGCTGGGTAGTTGAAACCAAGGTCACGGATTTTGGGTTTGCATGCAGCAGGAGATCCACGTAGCAAAATTGAATCTGTAGATAGTGTACTCCCATATGTGAGCATTTCGCTCTTATCGGCAGGGAAGCTCATCATCCAGGAGGTACACGAGTCGTCTAAAGCAGACAAATCGGCACGGATTTCTCTAACCACAGTGCTAATTTCAGCTGACTTAAGAGGGCAAACTATTTTTATGTCATCGGCAAACAGGAAAAGGTCCCGTGAGATATCGAATTTAGTGCATCATTAATGTACATAAGGAATAGCAGGGGGCTAAGTACGCTGCCCTGTATGACGCCACTAGTAACAGGTCTGGGATTGGAGTTAAGGCCGTCAATGGAGACCACCTGTGATCTTTGGGTTGGGTAAGACGAGAGCAAAGATGGAAGAGGATTGGTGATGCCAAAGGAGCTTACTTTGGATGAGGGACATGGTCAAAGGCCTTAGACATACCGAGGAAGATGACTGCGAAAGCCATACTCCGGTTCGCTAGGTTGGTTAGAAGCTTCAGGAGGTCAAATTGACGGAAGGAGCAAGAACAGAACTGGGGAACTTCGTGCCAATTTAGGGCTAAGGAGTTTGGAGGCTAAAAGGTGGTCCACGATGAGTCGTTTCTACGCCTTTTGCATAACCCTGGAAATAAAAGGCATGTTGTTAATGGGACGGTAATTGGACAGATCATACAAAGATCCCTTCTTATGGATGGGAATTTTTACAGGGTACTACCAAATTGAAAGTGTAAGGGGGTTGAGCAGAAGCAGAGGTAGGTCAGAGGCACAATTAAGGACAGCTGTTGGAGGGGTGCAATCAGGGCCTTGGTGAGACACTGGTTTGAAACTGGCATAATGTAGCGCAATAGTCTTAAAACCAAGGAACCCAGTAGATAAGGTGAGGTTATTCCGTTTCTCTAGTTGGAGTGGGTCGTTGACTGTAGCTAGGTCCATGGAGGAGGCGAAATATTGATTGAACGCCTCAGCTATTTCTTTCGGGTTTATCGCAGACTCACCATTGGGCAAAACTAGAAAGTTCACTGAAGGTTCGCGATCATGGGATGCTAAGCTATAAAGTTTTGAAAGTATTGTGGGGTGATTCTTATGCCCCAACGCCCTAGCTTCTTTCCGAAGGAACGCCCACGGAGTTGTTTTTGTCTCGCTGGTGGATTGAGATGAGGCTTCCTGGCTTAACCACCCCTGCAACGGAATGCCAATGATGACGAGAATAGGGCTTACGCTGGCAGGTGCAGATGCCGAAATCTGTGCATATCATGAGAAGAAATCTGAAGGCCCTTTCTCCTTTTGGATCACTTTTGCTCTATCAGCTCAGTAGCTTCAAACTGCAGCAGCTGCTTGAGTGTCCTAAATAAAGTACTAGAAACAGGGCAGTTGGTTTCTGAAAAGGACCCCATCTAGTATGTGCCAATAAACCGTGGCTTACTCCGGACATTATTTTTGTGGTTGACTACAAGCAGGACATCGCATTCAGAAACGACCTACTCGGAGGGGACGAAAGCGGATTGGTTTTATGGCTCAGCATCACTGTTCCACTTAACCCATCGTTTCGCTATCAGAGATCCTTATTGTTATTTCATCGCAGGCTAACATTTGTGTCTACCTTTCGGAAATTTTTCCAGCGGGTTTAATATATCGGCCGCCACAAGTCAATCTTGAGGACACCCTTGCATTTGTGACTCAGCCAGGGGGTGTGGGAGACAGCTGTCGCTTCTCTCACCTTGTTCTAGAGAAAATCAATGTTCCTTATGTCGACCGAACGAGCTGCAACTCCACGAACCTTTCCTGTTAGGCCCTGTTTGACAGATTGTGGACGTGTCTTGGTACCAGATTGCTTACGAACCCGCAGGGATCGAGCTCAACATAGAGAATTAGGGCTTTCCAATGAAAATGATCAGGAAGATACCATCAAGGCTTGAACCGTTTAAGCAAAATTAATCATGCCTTCCTTTTTTCGTTTCATCACTCGGTCGATGACGGAACGCTGTCTAGCCCTCAAAATTGGGCCACTTTGGCTACAGCGACTGAATCTTAACCTGGCTTTTCTGCATAACCTGGTGAATAGGCGCTTCTTATCTACCGATCCATCTATGTTCTCCTCTGCCAGCCCCTACTCTCTCCTTCATAGGTTCTTAATCATCCATACAGAAATCGCAAATCCTCTTTAAGGTCGCATTTCTTACTTGTTGTTTATGCCAGTCTTCGGGAAAAAATTTCCCATTGCCATTCGGTGCATACAGAACCCATCCTGTTTAATGGCTGCCCTCAATACTTACCTAAGTGTCACCCATGTCTTTCATTTACTCAGCACCCCGATCTCGGAAGAGCGTGCCTTTGATTCAGCCATCGATTTCTAAATGCACATTCCACACCCCCATTTCCAATAGGCCCTTCTTTCCATAACACTCCTTCTGAAGAGCACAGGAGTTTCTAGTCTACTAGCGTAATGCAAACTACAAAGATTAACCGTCGCTGATCGCTGGGTAAGTGGGATGGTCATAACCATTTCAAAGGGGGATCTACACTTGGCCCACCACTAGGCCAAACGCTTCCCAACTGGCAAACGTGCAAATACTATGGATGTCTTCCCCGCTTTTCCATTCACTCTCAATATTCTCGGTACTACCCTGGTCACCCTACCACATAAGCTCTTTATTATCAGCCAACCCTAGGTTCGACCTTTTTGTTGTGAAATATTTTTCCCTGCGGAATTCATTGCCCCAACAGTCTAACATCGCCTTCAAAAATGAAGTCCAGAAACTAACGACTGTTCAAACCATTATTTGTTCACACGACCCTAAGTTCTCAGAGACTCGGACATACGAAGTGGGTTTAGGATTCTAACAGGTACTACAGTAAAGTCTTCAAAACTTGGATCCCAGCCAACAACGCTAAATAACATTAAAGTCCGTAATGGCAGAAGGATGCTGGATTCTATGACAATTATAACCGCGATTAACCCTTGATTTCTTTCCCCATACATTTCTCTGCCCCTTATTTACTATGCCAACATAAAGGATTCCGTCTTTACGCTGGGTATTACCGGAACTAGTTTCTCTCTTCGTAGACATTTCATCAGAGAACACATTTGAGGTTCCCTTCACTCTTGCTACCTACTCATTTTTATCCCCGGTAACCTGTTAATTCGAATCAGGTAGACTCTTTTCCCTTAAGTACCTGGCCTACTTTCACATATAAAAAAATCTGTCCACGTCACGCAGACGATGTGATTCGCTTACGCAACACACGTCCACATTAGTAAATTTCAAGTACCACTCGTCAATGAGAGCAAGACATGCCGTTGACCATGACGGAGCCCGACGTACAGGTCTGTATCTCACGGCATAAACCACCATCCTCCGTGTGCTTGCTTATCCCCACTTTTGTTTTCTTTAGTCAGTACGAAAACCCAAATGTCTATGGCAGGTTTGCTTCAGCATCTCCTAACGAGGGGAAAATAGACCACCCCCAGCAGTTGCGAAAAAGTAACGCGGAAAATTAAGGTCAGGCGGGGGAACTATGGCCAGTACCTATATGGGCTCAACCATTCCTCTGTTGGAAAAAAGGAAAGGGTTTCTGCTGGATCACTTTCAGCTCAGAAACCAAAGCAGATTAGAGCTGCGAAGGATTGGGCCACCTTCTACAAACGATATGTATGCAATCGGCCCAGACATGACCCTGCGAGAGGGGAAATCCCACACTGCCCTTTTTCGGTAGATAAGCATCTGGCCGCCTTGTTGGACGGCCTGGGGAAGCAACGCATCAGACTGTCCACTCATGCTTCAACACCCACTCCTCTTTTTCAACATAACCCTGTCCTCTCAATCGCGCACCTGGCACGTATGCTGACGTCCGTAAAAACATCCGTTGTTCTGCTTCCTTAATTATTCTTGAACGCTCAGTGAAACTACTATGAGGTACAAGTTGCTATCGCCTTTTTCAAACACAAATTACTGACCCCAATATTCTTATGCTTCTCCCTCATTTCCTCTCTATGGATTCTCGTGCACTTTCCTGACAACTGGAAGTAGTAATCATCGGCGATAGATCACATGATTGGTTATAACTGATTCCCTGTCGCATGTACACCGGGCTCGTAGACCGGACGGGTTCCAAAAACAGAGCAAAATGTGACTTTATTCCCTAAGCATTGCACTAGCCGTCCTATCAGACCACTGTAATCTACATTTGCGAAGATGTCAGAAGATGAAAGACGAACGCGTTATGAATAAGAACCATGCAGCCTAGGACAGACTGTGCAATATACCCTACTGGGAGAAAGCTGACGGCGTTCGTTGCACACGTCCCGTCAACAGAAACTACCTTCTGCGCACTTCGAGACAGTACCTTTAATCTTCGTAAGAAACTGATTGTTATCTCTGTTTCTGTTTTTGTCTACTCACCTTAACACCAGCTAGAACAAATTCCAGACTGCTCTCTCTCAACGGCTCTTCTCCAGGCTCGCCAATGACCAAAATTTCAACGCTAACTCTCGCCGAAAGCGCCACTCCATCCTTTGCGCTGGTTGCCTATTCCCTGCTATCTGGAGCTCACGCTCAAGTACCTGGCCGCGTGACCCTAAGACAAACAAATCAACGCTAACTACTGCTCCGGGTGCCTCATCTCGGATGAACCATTACGATTGGCAAAACAGTCGCTATCACTAGCTCCAGTCGCCTTTTATATGACCGTGGTTTTTGCGGTAGGATGTACATCTTTGCATCACTATGAACGCATGTCTCAGAAGCGATGATCATCATTATACTTAGGTGCCTGAATCAACAGACTGCAGTTCTTCATCTTGTCCGCCCTCCGCATTGTACGGAGATTTTGCCCCAGAAAGCTACCTGGTTATCACTTTTGACAAATCCAAAAGAGCAAAATTGAAAGCTGCAATTTTTGCTGATGTGCCCGATTGTCGTTTTGCAGACGACAAAGACGACAATCCGATCGGGGACGACGCAGAAGATCCCTGTCGGCCGTGGCCGTCGTCCGACAATTCGTCACCACCCCAAGTCACATCTGGTTCTGGCACGATTAGTCCAGACTCTGTTTTTTGAGCTGCACTGTTGGTGGAGATCACACAGCAGCCCTGGATTTTGGGGCCGCTTTTTATGGTGAGGCGGTCTGGGTTGGAAAAAATGGATGCACCGGTAATTCTGGTGAAGAGCCCACAGACGAAAGGGGCTCTACCACATCCTCCTCGGATAGAACCGCCTCGTCCGGTGTGCGCCACAGCCTTATTCGGACTAGTCCACTCGTTTCAAAAACGAATCACCTCAGAATGTAATCGTCTCCTGTCCAAGCAAGCAATTTATGCAACAAGCGCCCGATAACCTGTCACGGCGCACAACGTGCCCCTTGTTCTAACCAGACGTCACCTTCAAGTGGGTTCTCTGAGGTTTTAACTGAGGTTAATCCGTCTGGTGTATTGCCTTTTACTTCCTCCAACCGGATTTTTGACTCTCAAGTCCGTTAATAGTTCCCTACACGAAACCAGTGCGTATGGTTGTGCGTTTTCCTTGGCGTTTCAGCCGAGAAGTTTGTTATCTCGCTCACGGTTTACTGCAAGCCATCTTGGTTCAGGTGACTGGTGACATAGTGTGCACGGACAAAACTGCGGTTAAATGGTGCGCTGTGAAGCTTGTGGTAAATGCTACTGAAACGAATATAGCCTTGATCATGACACTTGCCTAAAACTCAAAGATGTATGGAAGAAAGGCGATGCGCTGTCGAAAACTATTGACGGTCAAGTTGCATATTTCTGTCCCACATGTCACAAGCCGTTCAAATGGTTTGGCGATCTAACGCGGCACCATTATGTTCATACGGGTCAGCGATCTTTAAAATGTCCGGAAGAGTTCTTCTCCGCTTGCCGAGTTAGATGTCACATGAATTCTCACAACTGGGTACGATTTAAGTGTGAACTATGCGAAAAGCCTTTCACGTGCAAGTATGCATGTGCGGGACACACGCGTCAACACTATACTCATGTGGAATGAAGTAATCACTTCTCGATTAGAATTTAATGAATATGTCGCGTGGTCCTCTCAGTCCACACATACACCTGCGCGGTTTCTTTTTGTCCCACTTTGTCGCAGCCGTTCCTGATCATCTTGCCTTGTCTCCTTGTCTCTCAGCTCTTCAATTGCACCCCTGGACATGCCTTTATTTAGCGCGCACAAATATTGACAACAACCACTAATAATATTACTGCTGCTATTCAGACAATGAAAGCAAAGCATTTTCATTTTTCTACAATCAATCTGCGGTTGATATTTTATGAAAAACTCATCAGTTGATTTTCCGACAAAAAATGTCGTGCAAGCCTTCAACCTCCAGTCCTTTTTCGCCACAGAACACTAAAATCTCCGCTATTAAACAAGGACTGCCCAGGTCATTCATGCCAAGTGTATTTAGGGATTGATTTTAAATCTTACACGTACTCGTTTTCTTCCCGCCACACGACATTATCCGCTCCCAGCAGCATAATAATAATACCGTATATTTCTAGATCTGCGAGAGGCATGCGCATGGCAAGAGCAAATTTTTACAAGGATGATGCACAGGAAATGTAGATGATAGAAGTCGAATGGGATAAGCGGGTGGGTGCAATATTGAGTTATTGCAGAAACGCACTGAAAGGTGAAATGAGATACTGCAAAGCAACAAAGGAAGTACAATTGAGCCAGCGAAATGCAAAAAAAATGGAAACTCAATGTTCCAGACCGAAAAACAGTTTCCTGGGACTGTTTGCGAATAGCGAACTACGGGCCATTTCGTGTTTAATTGCACTAAATGTGTTCATTGCTGGCGCCCAACATGGACGGAGCCCAACAGCGGATACTGATATACGGCTAGAGAAACCAAACGTCGGGAGCGTCACGTAATGGACGGAAACGTTGAGCTGAAGAGACGACAATCAGTGGTAATGCGGTGATTGGATGGAAGTGGTGAAAAACAGGCGGAACGTCAGGTAAATTGGGTGAGACACGCAGCTGACAACAAATGGCCAAAAAATGCTGAGGGCGGAAGAAGATTGTCTCAAAGTATCTGGAGGAAATTTGTGAAGCTTTGGATACGGAACTCCAAGGATATTGATAATATCTGCATACGGATGGTGGTAAGCTGTACCAAGAGGCGCGTCAGATAAGAGAAATTGTGTATTAACAATCCTTAAATACACTAGCCTAGAATGTCCTCTATGCTGCATTTTTGTTGTCGCAGCATTTGACGTTATTCAGCAGTACGGGTGAGGAATATGAGGTGCGCAAGCCGTTCCGGAGGCAGCAGCAATCGCGGTTTTGCTCGATCGCAAAAATGCGAGTTGGGATATCCAGTGCGATAATCCGCGTAGTTACCGTTGACTGGGCCAGAACTCGAGCGCTAGTTCTAGCTAATAGTTTCCCAACAGGAATGATGGGGCAGCGTATTCGGAATCGCCAGTACGAGGACGAAAGCGTTAGCAGCGCGTCTGCTGCGGATGCGAGATTTGAAACGCAAGAGAAAAGTAGTCCACTTGGGTGCCAGCTTGGGTTTATGGTGATTATTGGATCGCGCCAAAATACCTGCAACATAGTGCATCTATTCCGTAAAATGTGGTAACTAGAGTGAGCTATGGCAGCAGTTCTAGGCGCATTTGAAGGTTAGGCGCTACCAAGACTGACCTATTTAGCCCTGCCAAGCCAGTAAAGAGGATAAGATGGCATGAAGAGCGAGAAGTACACAACCTGAATGTGTTTAACATCACAGGCTGTGATGAGAACACGGATCCGTTGCGGAGTACGTTGACATTTTCTTCCGCCCACATTGGGAAAAGCTCAAGAATTTGTTGCTTAAGCCACTGGTTCAGAGAGTACTTCACTACAACTGAGGTCAAAAAGTGTATTAGCGTGAACGTGCGAAAAAGCGAGGAAGTATGAGGTGACGCCGAATCCCAGATGACGATCTCAGCGAAGATTCGGTCACGAAATAAAATTCTTAGCCTTGTTCGTAAGCCTCGTCTAGTCCAATTGTAGCTCGCGTCAGATTAATTGAGAACGGGATATCCATTAACTTTGCCAGCTTGGCTTTGAATTGGGTTAAATTTGGGCACGACCGCAGGGAACTAGGGAGTTTGTTCCACAGTTTAGAGTAACTGTGAAAAATTTAGCCTTTATCGATAGTCGAGTCAGGGGTATTTTTAACGAGTAGTATCTTCTACGAAGTGAATATGGGAGACTACCAGCGTCGAGTATGACCTTTGTAGTAGAGTGAACATCATTGCGGCCAAGATTAAAGAGGATTGGAAGGTTTAATTTGACTCGACAGCCATAATGATTCACGTCCAAGCAGCTCTCATCTGGCCCTGTAGTTGAAGCTAAATGAGGGACCTAGGAGATTCCTAGTGAATGCACGCTGCACATTCTCGATTGTAATACGATCGACTTTACGCATATGCGTAAAGTTAATCGGGCAGTACTCAAGGTGGGGCCTAGCGTTGGACTTGAAGGTGATAATTCTGCGGTCTTCAGTGCTGAATGCCCTTAAGATCATCGTGGCGGTTCTCTTGGCTACAGCGGTCTGATGGTGAGCCTGCTCGTGGAAGTTGAAAGATAAGGTGTATTGCAACCCTAAGTCCCTTACTGTGTTAGATGCAAGAATTGGCATGCCGTTTATAGAGAGGGCGCCCGCAGGAACATGACGTTTATATGTTATCAGAGAGCTTTTGTCAGCAGAGAACTTCATAAGCCACTTGGAACACCAGTTATCAAGATACTCTCGGTCTTTTTTGATAAATGGAAGAGTGGAACTAAATGAAGCGGCCTCAAAAGAGTAGACTGTTTTAGTGTCATCGAGAAACAGGAGTGGTGTGCCATGACGAATAACTTTAAAGATATCATTAATGTATGGCAGAAACAGGAGAGGAACTAGGACGCTCCCCTGAATGATTCCACTGGTAATAGCACAGGGCTGGGGAAAACAACCGTTATTATTGACTACCCGAAAGCGATCGGAAAGGTAGGATGATAGCCAAGATTAGAGGGGATTTTTAATTTCATAAATTCTAATTTTGGCGAGAAGTCGGGAGTGGGAAACACAGTCAAACGCTTCTGACAGGTCCAAAAAGATTATGAGCATCGACCGGTGGGAATCGGCACTTTGGATAACCAAGTTAAAGAAGTCAAACTGACAGGTGAGGCAGGATCGGTCCCTGAGGAATCCGTGTTGGGAGGGGTCGATAAGGTTACGAGTAGTAAGGAAGTTAACCAGTTGTTCTTTAACAATCTTTTCCATAAGCCTGGATAGAACTGGAGTGTGGTTAATGGGGCGAAAGTTTTCAGATTCCTGCATGGAACCCTTTTTGTGATTTGGAACAATAATGGATGTTTTCCATTGTGACGGAAAAGTAACACCGGACATGGAGAGCGAGAACGGATTTAGGAGGAGCAGTGAAAGATCTGGACCAGCGGTGCGAAAAAGGACTGGTGTGATTCCATCATGGCCAGGCCTGTGAGATGGCCTGGCATATTTCATTACTGTCATGATGCCAGCAACGTCGAAGGAAATGAAGGATACTCCAACCGAAGTTAACATGGAGAGGATTTCAGAGTGTGTCCGATTGCCATTAGTGAGAGTAGAAGAGAAATATGCATTGAATGCTTCTGAGATGTCTACTTAGGACTCTATGCGTAAGCTATTGAATATGTTGAATTTCGGAGTAGTTGAGAATTTAGGCTTCCAGCGAGCTTTGGAAATATAGGGAGTCTTCCGAACTGGGTTAGGCGACCCAAGAGCCAACAGATAATGCCTTTTTAACCTTATTTCGGACTCCATATGAAATTCTTGTTGCAAGCGGTCGACTTGCACTAAAAGCGGGATGTCTCCCGTTTTGTTGAAGATTTTCTGAGTCGACAAACCCTACCAGGCTTCTTGAGTCTATGCTGAGTTGTCGGAGTGGACAGACGATTGATAATGAAAAGAAGTTTTGCGTAAAGGTCGTCTGCCGCTTTCTGCGGGTCAATCGATAAAAGGAAGCTGGATCAAACAAGGTTTCGCAGAGCGTAGGGGATTTCGTCCCAACGAGTAGACATGTAGGAAGAGACAGCATGGCAGGTACACAAGGGTGAGGAAAGTTTGTTAAGGAGAAGGAAGCTACACGTGACCATTTTGTGGTCACTCCCAGGGAAAGGGTTTAGCACTGAAACCTTAACATTAGGAGCGCTATGCGTAAAAACTAGATCTAAAATATTATGGAACCTTGTGGGCGTAGTCACATGCTGAGTGCATCCTTCAACGTGCGCTTCAGAAACAAAATTGAGTAGGGTAGGTGGAGCAGATAAAGAGGACCAACAAATTTTAAGGGCATTGAAGTCACCTGCAATTATCTTACGGCTGGATGGAGACCAGAAAGATAAATGAAGGCTGGAGTTGGACGAGAAATATCAGAACTATTCGAGTTTGGTGGCCGGCAAACATATCCTATGTGGATTGGGAGCTCGAGTAATTGTACCGGAAGCCAAATGGTGTCAGGGATAGAATCAAGAAGTGGGTGACGGGGAACGGAAGCTTCGTGTGGCTGCTTCAGGTAGGCTAGGCAACCACCTCCTTTACGATCTGGTCTATTGGTTTGAAAGGGCGTATAACCCGCCAGTGAAAAAGACGGAGTGGAACTGTGGTCTGTTAGCCACGTCTCTGTTACCAAAATAATATCGTAAGAGTTTTTAGCTGCTGACAGTCTCAGCTCCTTTGCTTTATGAGTCAGTGATCGGGAGTTCAAGAGGAGTAGGGAAAATTCACTGGAACATTTAAGTCCACGCGATGTCCAAGAGGTGGTTTTGGTGGGGGTTAAATAATCAAGGGATAACCTGGAGGTTCGGATAGTGCATAGCTCTGATAAGGGAGTAAGTTCAGTAGAGTTAGGTATACTGGCCGGCGAGGGACTGTCTTTGTTAATGGATTTGTGGGCCGAAGACCAAGGTGATAGAAGAAAATTGGGGTTGATGAGACTGTCGTTAGAGGATGCCAGTGTGGGGGATGTGGTATCAGTGGGGGTGGGAAAGTGTTAGGTGGCCAGTTTGTCACCTTGTCACTAGGGGACTGGCAATCTAGGGGCTACTGTGGAGGCCTTGAAAAATGTCAGAGAACAAGCCGGTTAGCAGTTATGCGCATGAATTTCTGGGGATAGGCGTTATATTTGGAATTCGCGGGAGTCAGGAGAGCAGTGCTTTCTAGGTGAGACAATTGGGGTAAGCGCTGGACAAGAGTGTGTCGGTGAAGGTATCTCACGATAGGTAACCCTAAGACAAATAAATCAACGCCAACGACTGCCTCGGGTGCCTCATCTCAGATGAACCATTAAGATTGGCAAAACAGTTACTAACACTATTGAAATGTCGTGCAAGCCCCTAACCTCCAGACCCCTACCGCCGCGGAACGCCACAATCTCCGCCATTAAACAAGGACAACCCAGTTCATTCATGCCAAGTGTACTTAAGGATTGATCTTAAATCTTACACGTACTCGATTTCTTCCTGCCACACAACACCATCCGCTCCCAGCCGCATAAGTCCAGTGGCCATTGTTGTAAGTTCCATTGTCTCTTCGTCCACAATTCTTCATATATTTTTGTCCCACAAATAGTTTGGTGCAACCTTGAAGGCTTCCCGCTGTTTCATCTTGAGCATTATTTGGACTATTGAATGTTGTTAATTGCCGTTCTCCATCCACCTCATATGATATTTATTGTGATTTTGACACTTCTCCATCCCGTTATTACACCCATATGGATCTTCACCTTCACCATACAACCCTTCTGATTTTTGATGAACTCGGCCATTTTACAACGCCCAACATTTCTTCCAAGCCAAAATTCGCGCCCGCGATACGCACCTTTGGTGCGTTTAAACATGGATTGACTCGCAGCGCGCGACTCATAGCTAGCCCCAGAAAGTTTTGGCAATGGATTTTCTAGCTCTGATTCAAAGCTCTAAAACTCGTGTTTAGCCTGTCACATTGCAGGTTATGTCCACGAGAGACAGACACTGGGTCTTCATGCCTAAATTTTTGCTTTCCGATTGTCCACTGCGCAATCTTTGTGTAAGTTTGATTTTGCCCTGCGCATGCCTCTCGAATGTCGTGAAATATACCCAGTAATATTATTATTATTATTATTATCATTTTTTACAGTAACGCGCCCATTTCTAGAATACAGACATACCGAATTTCTTTGTCCCATCTACGACTAAATTATACTTTGAAATTCTTGGCAACGTGTCTCAGCGATACAACTAGCCTGCTTATTCCACCTATTTGCCATCCCGTTACTGAAGAAGTATACTTTAGCTGCCAATCAAGAGCGATGCTTTATCAGCTTCTTTCCATTTCCCCCCGGTTTCGGAGTTAAGGTCTTCGTGGAAAACAATATGGAAACAGAGTCCGCTTAGACTTAACCAACTTGAGCGTATCAATAGGATCTCCTTGAACCCTTCGGCGTTCTAATGCGAACACACCCAAGCCACCCAATCTCTGTCCATAGGTCTTCTGTCTTCGATCTTCACTCATGCGTGCGGCTAGTCGTTCCAACTCCAAACAGTCCTCACCTTTGTGAAAGAACGGCCACAAAGCCGGATTGCAGTAATCTAAAGAGAGCCTGACGAAAGCATCATGCAGGTGAACGAAAGTCGTCGAAGGCTCTGAACTAAGTCTAAAAAGGTCTCCCTTGGTTTTCTTTGCGGCCACAGCACACCAGTCAGCCCATTTGAAATCTGACATAACGTGGACCCCAAGGTCCTTCCGTTTGCTCACTACATTCATGGAAAACAACTGTCCTCGCAAGCACTAGTACTGCCCTCTGACTTCCATAAGACAGATAGTTTTCTCCTGCATTGAGTGATAGATCCCATGATTTAGCCCACTTTAATATTCAGACGGCATCACCGTCAAGAGCACCTTGTTCAGATGACCCATCCGTGAAGAGAAAGGCCAGGCGAGTGCAATAACGTAACCAAATAATATGCGAATACCAGAAACAGCAGTGGCTCGAGTACCATGCCCTGGGGAACTTCACTCACCTTGTGTTCCGACAAGCAGTACGGACTAGAACGTAAGATGTTATGCTAATTTACAATTTACCTGTTTGCTTTAATGACTTGCCACATACGCCAAGGGCTCGCAAACCCAGCGAGTCAAAGATATACTGAAATCTATTTAAATTACTTCTAGTTGTTCACTTTATCCAGTTGCGGGTTTCTTCCTATAGGAATTTCAGCCCAGCTGGACTATCTAAGTAACTCGTTGGCATTACATCAACCTCTTAAATCCGGGTTTGTAAATTGTTTATTTTTCATTATAAATTTAGGCTGAAACTAGAGAAATTGGTGACAAAGTTGCGGTGTCTTGCCTTAAGAAGTACCGATGCATGTTTCGTTGCGGTCACACTAAACAGTGATCTTTAATTGTTAAAAAGCAGGTGCTGCGGGATTGCTGAGACGATCACTGCCGGAAGAGCTAAAAGAACACGGCCCAAATAAACGCTGTGACTTCTCCTGATGTTGATTTCTCTCTTTAACTTGGAAACTCCTTCGTGGAGGACATTCCAGAAGGCGCGATTACTCTATGAGTGTAGATGCAAGCCCTGAGGGGTAGCAGGGCCGAGGCTGTCGAGGGAGAAGGTTTGGTTCAAAATGAAAAATACGCCAACCAGGCCCTACGGAAAAAGATTACACATCCGGAATTACCGAACCCTGATGCGGTTTACCTTCAGGGATACGGGTCAACTGTATTTCTACAAGGTGGATAGGGGAGATGGAAACGTTTTCGTGCTAATTTCCTTTGCAGATTTCGCACTTGTTCTAGGCACTTCCGTTAGCCTGAGAGGCCAGAGTTTACTACCTGGCTACCGTGCTCCAGCAGTGGGTGAACTTTCGTGTCGTATACTTTGGGACATCCCTCTCGATAGATTCCTGGGAAGAATCATCGGATCATGCATAAGACTCGAAGGGCCAATTTTCCAGTGAGCTTCGAGTGACGAGAGAAAGGCAGGCGGTATATAGTGGGAACCACAACACCTTATGGCCATCTACTCTGGCTAGTTCACTGTGTTCGCTTATGAAGGACTGTCGGTGTGCTCCGTCACCAAATGGCATGAAGACGCATTTGACACCGTTTACGGGAATACTACATACAACTAGGCACGCATTTGCTTTATCTATAACCCGTTGGAGGCAACCGTTTTCCGTGTTTATTGTGGTCACGCCGTCGCATACTTTGCAGTGCGGGACAGGGGAGACAGAGGTCGTTGATGTTGACCAGAAATAATAGGGGCCCATGAACTGAGCCTTGAGGGTGAACATGTGAGGTGGACTAGGATATGGAGATGGTAAAGCCCACGTTGAAGATAAAACCGCAGTCACCGAAGATGAACAGTATATCCAGTAGATGGCTTGGAAAGCCATACACCTCAAGCTTATGCAGTAGTGGGGCATAATGAACCTAGTCAAAGTCTTTCCAAAGTCTAAAATTGTTGCATGTGAAATCTGTCCGTCATCATGAGATTTGGTTGAGGCTATGCATGACGGCCAGCGTGTTTGTATTACGAGACATGTCTGGGAGGAAACCATGCCGGAATAGAGAAGAAACTCACTAATGTGTGTGTTGGAAACAATGGATTGGTTCACCGTTGTCTCGTAGATATTACTGGGGATACCGATAAGAATGAATTACCTGTGGCTGACGGGAAGTTACAAGCTACCGTTTTGCAAATTGGCGCTATAATTGCTTTTTCCTTGCGGAAGTGTAGGTGCCGTTGTCCATATCAGCTGAGGGAGAGAAATGGGGCAGCTAAAGTTACAGCGCTGCCGTTTATCATAAGGAGTCAGAGCTGACTATTTCTCCAGGCGCGTGTTGGTCTGGAAAAGAAGGAATTTTTAGGATTGCGTTTGGTTTGATTGATAGGTGGCACGAAGTTGAGACTTAATGGGCTGGATGAAGGGTGGAATGTTCTAAGGCTGGAGGTTCCGTTGAATGTAGTGCTGAACTAAGAGCTGAAGACCCCAGCCAACAGTCCAGGGGATGTTATTGGGGGCGCGTCGGCTTTTTAGTGCTAGTGGCGGTGGCATCAACTTTTTCAATGACAGGTCCTCGATCTGTTGTACGTTGACTTCTAGGTCCCTTAGTCTTTTCGAGACATCAAGGGTTTTGGGACCACAATTACTAAACATACCCATAAGCGGGACTGGAAATTTTTTAGTGGGAATCAGGGGTTTCGAAGGGCTTTCTTAGTACTACGGTGCGGCGCTGACGTCGCTTTGGTTCGGCTGGCGAAGGCATCGTGCGGGTTGTATGAAGTCAAGGACATCTGAAATGGCTATGAGAGGCTATAAACGTTTGGTAACAGACAACGGGATGGTGTCAAGAATTGTGGAAGCGTAAAGGTGAGAAGGTAAATAGACAGGCTAATTGACAAAGTTGCTCATAAAAAAAGATCGATAGACCAGTAGAATATGTGGTTAGCAGCATAAAGACCTTTAATTTAGGTCCATGCGGGAGTTGAATATGTGACGGTTCAGGCTTCAAGCAAATATTGACAGAAGGGTCAGCGAGGGATGAGGTCAGAGGTTAAGGGTAAAAAAAATTAGAGAATATTTTCAACTAGGAAAACGGTTCTAATTATGCTTAAAAGACTACAATAACATTCTAACAACACTCTAAATTGCAAAATAAAACAGCGAGAACAACTCACAGCGAGGTGTGTTGTACTGCAATCTCCGGTGAGTTACACATTACTATGGTTAACTTTTTTTCGTGATTTCAACTTAGCCCCTCCGCTAATACAAGGATCCTGATTGTCACTTTATCGTGTACGACATCCGTTCACCGGCCACTCAGGCGCGCCATAACTGTACAAATTAATTCTTGCTTTGCACAAACAATAGCAACCCAAGAAATACCAACAGTATACTTGCTACTGTTGTTGTTTTTATTACAGGTGAATGCTATGTTTTCTCGCCGTGGTACATAGCAAATCTTTATCATCCCCCTCGGAGAGGAGACACACAGCTAATTGCCCGGCTAAATTAGTTATCTAGACCCAATCAAATTTTTAATCAACTTCGTTCATCAACTAAGGGCTAATCACTCACCGCCCCTATTTCTGCCCTTTACACGAAGACTCAAGTCTGATAATCCTGAAAGTCGATTTACCAATCTACACCAGTATAAAGTCGTGCTCTAGTGTTTTGGTTTCTGCTGCCTTACTGAAGTCATTCCACTAATTTTAAAAGTGGGTCACATCCAGGCTAAAATTCCATGTTAAATTTAAGCACAATCGGGTACCTCGATCACCTATGAGCGTTTTGGCCTCCCCTGGCAGGAATTCACCTCTATCAACCAACCTGTGGCCAATCGTGCCCATAGACATCGATCAGACAAGGGCGCCTACATCTTCTTTGATGCCCCCTACACTAGCCAGCTCTGACACTTTGAATCCTCTTCGAAACCACGCCTAGCTTGGGTTGCATCCTTTAAATTTTACGCCTTGTGCGCTGCCCCCGGAAAGTTCCCCACGACAAACCAATGGTCATTTGGCCACTGAAACGCGATTCCCCGGCGGAGTAGCAAAAAGGAAACCCCAGTGTCTATTCTACGGCTTACTGCACCCTAAGTGGCGGTAGGCGCAGAGATACTCGACTCAGTATCATGAACTCAACTGCTCCGGAATCATCACCATCTCACTAAATCACTTAAAGCAACACCAGCTGCAAAAGTGAATATAAACTTGCACTAATATGCAAACCACCGGTGGAACCGTTGTCTATTTATTCACCTTCAAGTTCTTTCTCTCCAATCGAGCTTGGGCCAGCTACTGTGCCCGAGGAACCACCCCAAGAATGGTTTGGTTGTTTCATTTCCGCCGAACATATCTGAGTCAGCTTTGCAGCCATGCTTATTTCGGCAGGGTGTGGATTTACTGAGCCAACGCAAGTTACCCCAACACCTACCAGCATCAACCGCCCTTGGGGAAATAAGCGGCCAACACAACAGCATCTCTTCGATCACTCTCCTCCTTTCCTTCAGTATTCGTCTTAACTAAAGTTTAAACAGAAAATATACTGCATGTTCTGAATACGTTGACTGCAGGGTGCCAACTGTAGCTCCACCGGCCCCGGCTGCAATAGTTCCATCTTAATGAGCCTTCAGTCCCCAACATTTTGCATATCCATCCTCTACCAGCCTCCACTTTGCAACATCCAAAATATACACTATCCTCTCCAATGACCCAAGTGCCCCTCCCGCTGTTCAACTATGCCCCTTATGTCGTCTGGTTGCAAGAATAAGGCGGTTACCACGTCCCAAACGTAACAATACCAATCTTCTCAACCTTCCACAACTACTGCATCCGGAAACATCACCAGTTAATCCTCCCACTGGCACTCGAAACTCCATTATCAGACTCCATTCGGGATTGTCTACAAACCTCTAGGTCCAAATAATTTCCCCTTGGATCCCTCTTTTTACATCCTGCCAAACATCTGTCCGTGGCCTCTTTTAGAACCTCCGCATCTTACGTTCTCATTCTTGCCTCTCCAAGGCAAATTCAATCAGTCTTACTCATCCAGACCTCCCAGGTCACTCTGGTCATAGTGTTGATGGTAAACCGGAAGCCAGTTGAAGAAACCCGTTGATCAGAAACCATATTCATGAGTTTTTACCTCAGGAGCGGCAATAACTTTCCTCGCTTAGGCGCGATACCGTCCGCACGCCCCTCCGCGTGGCAACCTCAGACTACATTATCGGCGCGATTTCCTACCTATAACTGGCGCAAGTAATTATGCTTCCATCATTCTGGTCCCACAGTCGTGGCGGGAGAATTCAGTGGTCAGAGCATTTCTAACCCTGATTTTGTTAAACTGGTAGCATAAAAGACCGAATACTGGAAGCACAGTTCACCGGGCAAGTGGGGGTGGAGGCTCAGGATTAAAATTGTGACATCCAACCTGAAAACCACTGTTTAGAGGTGAACGCGGGAGATGTTATCCGCCAACCTATCTGCACCCGCAAACCATTGCAGTCGAGCTGCCCACCATATGTGCGCCGGCCAAAGCGGTAGATCTGAGAGCGCCCCTCAATATTTTGATTACCCCGGCGCATGCAGGAGGTAAGGCAAGGAATGCAAGTGCGGTGTGAGTAGGACTAGCCAGACATCATTTAACCAGGAGCGGGCAATCCCCGGCGAGCCGAAATAGCGGTATCCAGAGCATGAATTAAATGTTTATATACAAACGGAATTAAACGGTCTGGAAATAAAATGAACTAGCGACTGTCTGGCCTGGCTGCCAGATGCGGATTAAGAAGACATCAATCGTACGAGCGGCTTAGAAAAGGAAAGTACTTAGACATACAATGCGGCCCAAAATACGGGTACGTTGGTTGACGCTGTCAACGATATGTTATTTTGGGTTTGCATATATGATGGACAGACTGATCTGGCGTGTGGGTCGTTCCACACGTGAGTAAAAATGAATCGCCATCTAGCGGGACGGACAGTGTGCAACGGCAGTAGGTATAAATAAGTAACGGGCTAGCAGAGACAGTGATGCACTAAGGTCTAACTAAATTAACAGTTTAGAAATCATGGGTTATAGTCGAGTCAAGGAGATCATGCCGCTGAAGCACAAGAAATGGTTAGGACTAAGGGGCATGCTGCATGGAGGTTGTCACGAAGGGGAGAAGGAAACCGCGCAGAACTCTATGGTCACGGAGTAGTTGGGAGGTCCGAAGCGTCTTAAATGGACAGGAAGACATCGATTAGCGAAAGAGAATCAATTCAAGATGTCAGCCTAGATTTGCTTGAAGATAGTAGGTTCAATTTGTTAGAAACAGAGGTAATTCCAAAGAACCGAATTCGTTCGTGTGGAAAAAGGCGATGACAGACAGTAAGAAATGAAAATGACGGTGAGAGTGGATATTCGAAGACGACGGCAGTGTAGAGATATGGCACCTTTTGGCAACGGCATCGGAATTTGTTAAAGAGTAGGAGAGACAGTTGCGCTTCGGCATGCTTGTACTCATAGTACGGGCGGTAAGGTTAGAATATTGACCGAGAGAAATCGTTTGTGAAGACCAAAGAAAGGTGAGGTGCATCTGATGTGGAACTGCGTGTATGCAAGTGGCGTGCGCAAGTGCCGCAGCCCAGTTTGAAATCGAGGACAGGAGAACCAAGTGTGGATTGCAATATGATTGTTCAAGAAAAAGACTAAAAATAAAACTAAATAAAATGAACGCGATGAGGATCCTTTGAAGCAGCACTCGGGGTATGGAAAAGGGGAAATAACTGCAGTGAGGAGGCCATAGCCAGCGCACCTCGTGCTTAACTTGGACAGTGTTGCGAACCTTCAGATATGCAAGTAAGTTTTTATTGAAAGAGGCCGAATATTCTGTCTGTACTGCAGAAATTTTCCTGTATAGCCGTAGCACGCATTTTGTGTGATGATGTGAGTACTAAATATATTTTCTTTTCTACGATGAACAAAGCGGTGCCATTGGCGTGTTTTCAAAAGCTGGCTCACGTTTGTTACGCTTGGTCAAAGTATGGGTGAGAAAGGGCACAGTAACTACTCTATGCAATTATTTTCAAATGTGACATATGATGGTGATAAGGTTCGTAACAATGAGAATGTTGGCTCTATAATGACGAATAATCAGCAATAGAGATATTTGCTATGACAGATGCCTTCGTAATATTGAGAGGGAATGGAGGTGTGTGTATATAAAGCCATGTTCGGATAGCTGTTGCCTGTAATAATGTAACCGAAGAGCGCCAGGTTGCTTTAGTGCGTCGGAGCCACAATGGATCTAACTGTAGCGACTCACAGCGTTCTATCAAATTCAGGATGGCAGGGTAACCAATTAACTGCTTGATAAATACATGCTGGACTTTTCAAACTGATATTCTGTCACGCTGCCTCAAGTTTGAACAGACTAGCAGCTCGTGATGCAACTTACCGACAGTCAGCTCGTCAAGGATAATCAATATGGTTACCTCCGAAAGAAATCTTGCGCCACATGTATGATTGACTGCATAAATACATTCACAAAGACTGACAATTCCCGGAAGTCGGTGACGATGGTCTGTTAATACATGCCGAAAGCATTCAATAGAGTATCTCACCTTAAGCTGATTAACAAGATCAAGCCTGACGGGATTACCGACTATGTAATCTCATGATTCACGCCATGAATTTCATACAGAAATCAAGGGGTACAAGTAAAGGGCTTCACCTTCCATCCTATGTTGATGACTAACAGGGAGACACGAGGTAGTTAACTGGGCACCCGGCATTTTCTTCTGTGCGTTAATGATACCTTCCACGTTACTAAAAATGATGCTCCTTTTCTATCTGCCAATGACATCAAAATCATTTGCATCTTTCAATCCGGGGCTCTAGTTTCGTCTGCCACCAAAATAGCCCAAATAACTAGTATTTTCCAATGCTTTGGGCAGCGAATGGAAGAAAAAAGCCTCAGCCGAAAGAGCATGCATCATCTGCCACAAGTTTGCTTTATTCAAAGGGAGGTTTAAAATCTCAAGTCAAACCTTTCCCACGAATAGTAGGCTTCGAGATTCGGGTTTAGATTACATCTGCAGCTAAAACTTTTCGAAATATGAAAGTACACAAGCTGTGAAAGCCCACAAAACCATTGGGCTGCTGCATAGAGCATTTATGTTAAACCAGATAGAATTGAACCACTCGAAAACACGCATCAGTCCACTCAAGATTGTCGTTCCTTAATCTGCTCCAACATGAGGCAGTGCAATAGACGTGCAGTTGAAAGCAGTCAGCAGGCACTTAGGAAGAGGATAATGAGCATTTCATCAATCCTAGTGTATAAGAAACGAAGTAAAATGTTTCATCTTGAACCTCCGTGGCTTCGGCTTGCGAAAGCGACTATATTATTCTCCAGTAGTATCATCACCAGCAACAATTGCTTTCTAGCCCCTAAATTTAGAAATCAAACTTCCTAATTCCTTCGAGACACGAAGTCTTTAATTGCCATCAGCATATAAAGAACAGGCATCAGAGCAAACTTTTATTATCATATATACTTCCCCATGGATTGCACTGACTTAACTAACTTCAGGAAATTGGCGAAGAGCGACTTTTATGCCTTAACTCTTGTGCTGGACAGCGTACCAGGCCATCGCAGTCGGCGACTGCGGAGACGTCACTAGTTAGATGAAAAACACGTTACAAACAATGACCACGCGAACTATGGGGTTTACAGGGAATAAGAAAATCAAAGGTTCGTGGCATAAGTCACCGTCATGGAATGATCCTATGCCTCTGCCCATTACTGACAGTAGTCTGGATTCTGAGACGCTCGTGAAAAGATGGTTGTTATCATTTCCACTCAACGGTTTGAGCGTTATCCTACCTCTAACCACATTTCTCACTTTATCTGCTAGCCATAACACCAGCTGGAACGGATTCCAGACCGCCCCCTCCCGCCCCCTGTGGTTGTTCGCAAGGCTCACCAGTGACCGCAGATCCTATCCATCGGCTAGCAACACGCCCTGATGCAACACAGATCTTGTTGCCACCAAATCCTACTCTAGTCTATGGGCTATCTTTCATTTATGCTAGGGCGGTGCTTGCAAGATCTGGGGCCCCCGTTCAAACCAAAGACAACTAAAAACACGCCGCTGATCGCCTTGGATGACCCTACTCAAATAGATCAGTGCCAATGACCGAAGCATCTTTGGCACCACCGCTGGAACGGTATCAACGCACCCTCAACTTCTTCAATCGCACTAGCAGCCAACGCCAAAAACTGACATAAAACTGACTATACGGAGGACATTTTTTGCAAGTGTATCTAAGAGCGTTATACATGCCACACAAACTCGTTTTCTTTTCGGTTGCCTATCATCCCTATTCGCACCCAGCTGCACGTGAGAATATGAGCATTTTTGCGAGTTCCGTTGTCCCTCGATTCACAATCCTTCATAAATACTTATTTTTTATGTAATTCGGTGCAATATTAGCCATTTGCTCTGCTACCTATTCCAGCCTTTTGTTGGCGAATTTTCATTATTAACTGCCACAATTTTATCCACCCCACATGACATACACTCGCGTTTTGTCCCACTTTCCAATGTGCTGTCAAATCCATATTGGTCTTTTCTTCAAGTAACCCCCCTAAATTTTCGGATTCCAGTTCCCATTCCGACATCCGCCACCGGTCTCCAGCAAGAACTTGCCTCTGTGCCACGCACCTTTGATATATTTGGAAATGAAAGGACTCGCGGTCCGCGACTAGGAATTTGTGCCAGAGAATCTTGCATCTAGTTCTTTTAGACATGAAAGCTGGTGCCTTGCGTATGGCATTACAGAGTCTGATCCTACTGGACTTATTCACGAGAGCACATGCATTTCTCTTTCATGAAAGGTTTTTGTTTCCGTGTCTATTCTGCACCACCCTTGCATTGGTTCGATTCAGCCTCTTAGAAGTCGAATAATATATATATAGTAATATTATTATTTTATGCAGGGTTGGTTGGTGCAGGGATTAGCCGCGAGATTGGTTGAGGGGCAAGGCAAAGTCATTCGGCCAGAGACTCTGCAACCTCGATTGTCTCTCGTTGGACAAAATTGAACTTCTAGTTGACCCATTGGAGACATTTTAGATCTTGAACGGCTTGTCCGGTCTTGCCGCAGGTGGCTTCTTTCATCAGCACGCAGAAACTCTCATGTAAGAAGCTCACAAAACCACGATCTAAATTGTTAGATATGTGTCACTGGCTTGGTAACTGTTATAAATATATGGAATCGACCTCCAGGGAACTTGAAAACAATAAATATCGTGGGTTACTTTAAGTAGGCGTTGGATTGCAAGTGGCTTAGGATATGCCTGGAGGTAGAACAATAAGGAGTGAGTTGCCGGTAGGCTCCCGACTGTAAATTTCACCATCCCTGGTTTGAAATGAAAATCCTGTAACAAGTAATATCTCAGGCCGTCAGAATGATGTAATCTGGTTTTATTTAGGTGCCTTTTAGAGAGACCCACTGAACGGGAACTGGGAAGTGGACGTCCAACTAGAGTGAATACCATCAGAGTAATTCCGAACACTCGAATGATGCGGGCTAACAACTGTGCTGCACAAGGTGAGCTGTTGGTCTTCAAAGACAAGTGCATGACTTCGAAAGAACATCCTTAAAAACAATTTTAGGGACTACTGTGGAAAGTTCCTCTTTCTTTAGAAAACCTTGCACGTCAAAGAGAAACAACTTACATTTAACAGTCTACACGACACAGTTATGTACTACGTTCGTTACTTAGGTTGGTTTTGTTATATTTTGACGCTCACAACCTTGTTAGTGTCAGTTGCTTGGGATGATTGCTTATTCCTGCCTGATAAAATGTGACTTCTGTTTATCGTTGTGCTGTTGCACTGGCAGCCATTTGGAGGATTTTGTTATTTGCAATGGATAAGTTGATTCATTACCGCAGAAAATGGTTTTGGTTTGGGATTCGTATCAATTTGTCTACTCATCGCTTGACGGCGCCATATTGAAATCTTGCAGGCAGTATGTTGTGTTGGCGAGGGTGTGAATACACAAAAAACCGTCGGAAGAGAAGGTGGTTCCTTTCTGAAGCCCCCGAGAGAATTCAGGTCTGGACTCCATATGCAAGACATAGATATTGAGCTAAATGTTTAGTAGAAATAGCCCATAAAACTAAGAGGAAACTTTCTCGAAGTGTGCTTAGGCACAGACCAGGAAGCACCATTCCTATGAAAAAAGGTTAGAAAATCTGCTGGTCAAGATGAGATCCACCCAGCTAATAAAAGTCTGTGACCGACCTCTTGGCAGGGCCGAGTTTTAGAGTGCTGAAAAGAGACTTTGTCACGTGAGTGTAAAACAGTAGTATTAGCAGTAATGGCAAATGTTGTTTGAGGAAGGGAATTCCAGATACGTAGGAGTGGTAGGCGCGTTTTTCGATAGCGAAATGCATTATCGGGGATGGTGTGTCTTTACACCTCATGCGGCACTCCGATATAAAACAACTCAACAGGGGTTTATGACAAAGATTCTGCCTTACAAATGTTGCGCTTATTTGGCGAAGCAGGCCGCGGACCGGAAGAAAACGCGACGATAGAGGTTTGTTTCCTCCATTGCATTAAGGCATTTGACTCGGTAAATCATCACGCCCGCTGGTGGATTTGCGAGGCCTTGGCGTATTTGGCAAGTCATTAAAGCAAACAGGTAAATTGTAAATTAGCATAACATCTTACGTTCTAGTCCGTACTGCTTGTCGGAACACAAGGTGAGTGAAGTTCCCCAGGGCATGGTACTCGAGCCACTGCTGTTTCTGGTATTCGCATATTATTTGGTTACGTTATTGCACTCGCCTGGCCTTTCTCTTCACGGATGGGTCATCTGAACAAGGTGCTCTTGACGGTGATGCCGTCTGAATATTAAAGTGGGCTAAATCATGGGATCTATCACTCAATGCAGGAGAAAACTATCTGTCTTATGGAAGTCAGAGGGCAATACTAGTGCTTGCGAGGACAGTTGTTTTCCATGAATGTAGTGAGCAAACGGAAGGACCTTGGGGTCCACGTTATGTCAGATTTCAAATGGGCTGACTGGTGTGCTGTGGCCGCAAAGAAAACCAAGGGAGACCTTTTTAGACTTAGTTCAGAGCCTTCGACGACTTTCGTTCACCTGCATGATGCTTTCGTCAGGCTCTCTTTAGATTACTGCAATCCGGCTTTGTGGCCGTTCTTTCACAAAGGTGAGGACTGTTTGGAGTTGGAACGACTAGCCGCACGCATGAGTGAAGATCGAAGACAGAAGACCTATGGACAGAGATTGGGTGGCTTGGGTGTGTTCGCATTAGAACGCCGAAGGGTTCAAGGAGATCCTATTGATACGCTCAAGTTGGTTAAGTCTAAGCGGACTCTGTTTCCATATTGTTTTCCACGAAGACCTTAACTCCGAAACCGGGGGGAAATGGAAAGAAGCTGATAAAGCATCGCTCTTGATTGGCAGCTAAAGTATACTTCTTCAGTAACGGGATGGCAAATAGGTGGAATAAGCAGGCTAGTTGTATCGCTGAGACACGTTGCCAAGAATTTCAAAGTATAATTTAGTCGTAGATGGGACAAAGAAATTCGGTATGTCTGTATTCTAGAAATGGGCGCGTTACTGTAAAAAATGATAATAATAATAATAATAATATTACTGGGTATATTTCACGACATTCGAGAGGCATGCGCAGGGCAAAATCAAACTTACACAAAGATTGCGCAGTGGACAATCGGAAAGCAAAAATTTAGGCATGAAGACCCAGTGTCTGTCTCTCGTGAACATAACCTGCAATGTGACAGGCTAAACACGAGTTTTAGAGCTTTGAATCAGAGCTAGAAAATCCATTGCCAAAACTTTCTGGGGCTAGCTATGAGTCGCGCGCTGCGAGTCAATCCATGTTTAAACGCACCAAAGGTGCGTATCGCGGGCGCGAATTTTGGCTTGGAAGAAATGTTGGGCGTTGTAAAATGGCCGAGTTCATCAAAAATCAGAAGGGTTGTATGGTGAAGGTGAAGATCCATATGGGTGTAATAACGGGATGGAGAAGTGTCAAAATCACAATAAATATCATATGAGGTGGATGGAGAACGGCAATTAACAACATTCAATAGTCCAAATAATGCTCAAGATGAAACAGCGGGAAGCCTTCAAGGTTGCACCAAACTATTTGTGGGACAAAAATATATGAAGAATTGTGGACGAAGAGACAATGGAACTTACAACAATGGCCACTGGACTTATGCGGCTGGGAGCGGATGGTGTTGTGTGGCAGGAAGAAATCGAGTACGTGTAAGATTTAAGATCAATCCTTAAGTACACTTGGCATGAATGAACTGGGTTGTCCTTGTTTAATGGCGGAGATTGTGGCGTTCCGCGGCGGTAGGGGTCTGGAGGTTAGGGGCTTGCACGACATTTCAATAGTGTTAGTAACTGTTTTGCCAATCTTAATGGTTCATCTGAGATGAGGCACCCGAGGCAGTCGTTGGCGTTGATTCATTTGTCTTAGGGTCACGCGGCCAGGTGCTGGAGCGTGAGCTCCATACAGCAGGGTACAGGCAAGCAAGGAAAAGGATGGAGTGGCGCTTTCGACTAGAGTTAGCGTTGAAGTTTCTGTCATTGTCGAGCCTGGAGAAGAGCCGTTGAGTGAGAGGGCAGAGAATAGTAAAGTAAAATCCGAAGTATCATACACATATGTACCTTCCTAAAAATAATTGTGAAAGTGATTCAGCACTCATGATCAGTTCAGCAGGATCTAAGATTCAACGGAATCCGTAACAGCAAATGGGTTAACAATAGTTTTTCAAAGACATTTCTCGCTTGCTGGATGATGCCGATGTTTCGAAATCTGCGGAGATGCTGAAATTTCCAGAGTTCCGGAAGAGAGAGACAGTTTGTGGCGGGTTTTGCGCGACAGGTGCTCTTAAGGCTGCCGGGTCGGGAGCACTACATCCGGCGATTGTTTGGCCGTTGGCGGGAGTACTTGCCGGCTGTCACGCAGCTACACGCTTCCCCACTCGGGTAGGGCAGATTAAGTGAAGGACGAAAAACTGTGATATCATTGGGAATAGTAAAGGGCGGAATTAGACAGAGTCCGTAAATGGCAGACCGATGTACCTAACTTTCCTCTTATGTAAGTGCTTGGAAATAATAATTCGATATGTTATATGGGACCACCCAGCGTATCACAGAGCTAATTCCGCCGCACATCGGGGGCTCACATCGATGATTTCGTGCTTTGCAATTCTGTTGCTTCCTCATGTGAAATAAAAAACACCTGTACAATGGGCTCAGGGGCGAAATCTGCGACATTGGCGATATCGAAGATTTCGATTAATTTAGCCTTGATTATTTGGATCACAAAATGAAGGCGCTGAGATGAACAGGGAACAAAAGTACTCGGATAAACGACTTTGCCACGGAAGCACAATGAGCAGTAGCGCTGGCGGCGTACGACCGCCCAAGGAGACGTGTCAACTGGTGTTCCTCGTCAACCGGCACCAACACGATCTCTTCTCCGTATTCATCAAAGAATATAAGCCCCTTGGGCAAACATTTTTTCTAAACGCAGCGGCCAAATTGACGTAGGGTAAATCACGGGAGCACTAAGACTGCTATAACACTAGTTAGCACAAATCAACCAATTAAAATAAACCTCAGGAGCATTTCTTCCGGGCTCTGCTACCCCGATTTGCTGCAACAAATCACGCGAATGACATAGGGCATCAAAATTTCAGACAAAGGCAAACCCGATAGTGACGGGCTATCCACCTTAAAAAGTTGGTTCCCTGCAGCAAAATGAGATTTGTAACGGAAATTAATTTAGGTTGATAGCGTTCATTTTTCGGATATTGCAAAAATGTGAAAGTTATCTAACTGTTAGTTGTTTAAATTGAGGTATGTTGGCATAAATAAGTGTTCAACCGTGAGGCACATCATTGGCGCTCCCATGGCTGCCATGGCTGTTCGTGGGGATGCGAATCCTGTCTGTTTAGATGATTCAGATAATTTTTCGCTTTTCCGTTGTTTGTTTTTCATGGTTTTCAGAATTGGTTTGTGACTTTCGGGTTTTTCATAGCAACACGCTGAAGTCGTTATAAGAATACCACAATGTCATGCCGGAAAATTGGCTCCGAGAGCATCCGCGCTCCCTTCCCTCTTCTTTCCTGTACCATCCTGTGAAGTACTACTGCGTCCATAATTTCGGAGACATGCGTGGCGGCAGTTAAGTCCATTATCCTTTCAAGTACTCTTTGCTTGCAGATTCCCAAATATAATTTGTCCGGCTTTCGTCCTTTTGCTTGTACTCGGTGATCAATAAAATGCGGTAAGATGTTGTCTTTGTTGCACTCATTCCTCCCACTGGTGAACAGATGGCCTCAAAATATTTAAATAACCGCAAGACAGCGTTTTTGAGGGGGAGGACACGTCGTCATTACCGGCAAACCCGAGTACACATCAATGGTGGGTCAAGGCTGTGTCAGCGATAAGTTCGCATCGATGCAATTAAACAAAAAGCGATTTACCCCAGAAAGGGTAAATAATAATTAGCTTATGGTACATGTCAGTGATCGATTCGAATCGCTCTTCGGTATCTTTTGCTACCAGCCAGCAAAGAGCATGTGCGATCCAAACTACCTTTTCCCAGGAAATGTCAAAGTGACACCGAGGAGAAGCACCGAGGAAACAATGTGGGTGATGTCACGGTTGTTTCCCAAGCCGGCTTCTGTTTATAACAGTTATGAGCGACTTCACATCGATCAACCAATGCGCAAGTGCGGAAAATAAGGCCAAGGGGGATAATTTTAGGCTCAGATCAACGGTACCCCTCAGGGAACTTTGGTTATTGAGTTCAAGCCTGGATACCTTACCTAAAACAAGGTAGAATTCCATGAATACATACGACATCTGACCACCAAAATTGACGGCTGACCAATGACGCAAAAGCCGTGACGAAGAGCTCCATGACCTTGGTTTTCTCTCTCTCAGACCCAGATGCAAGCGCTGTAATTCATTAGAGATCCGCAAATTAGTAAAGGGTCATTTAGGCATAGAGTGCGAGGAACTGTCAGCCACAGGGTCTAGCTCAAGACTTCAGCGCAACCACGCAGGGCTTCAGATGAAGATTAGGGTCATAA
Source organism: Fasciolopsis buskii (assembly GCA_008360955.1). NCBI lineage: Eukaryota > Metazoa > Platyhelminthes > Trematoda > Plagiorchiida > Fasciolidae > Fasciolopsis > Fasciolopsis buskii. The sequence continues at coordinate 160,641 of LUCM01006241.1, forward strand.
CCAACAGGCTGATTACACTACTGCAACGACTGCCAGGAAGTGTGGTTAATAGCAACAGTATTGATGGATTTAGGGAAGTTATGGATACCTTCCGGAGAGCCGTATACCCATAGCTGTGACAACGACTTGCACGTGTGAACAGAAAGCGCCTCTGTTGAATCTGCTACCACACCCGCTGCTTAGCCTTTCGACAGTAAAACACACGTCTTTAGAACCTACGGACACCTGCCAACAACACACCAATCTTGATTCTAAAGTGACTGAGAGCCAAGGTTTCGTCCTGTTCATGCTAATCTGCACTGAACCAATTTGAACTGAAGGCAGGCTGCACGCGCGTTTTATAAAAAGGACGCTAAATGTATAGTGATCAAAGGGCAGAGGGCGTTGGCAATATTGCTTGCTGGGGGTTTTCCCCAGCCATCAGCCTACCACGAAAACTTTACGAGATATCAAATTCGAAACAGAAAGGTGCGGTGGATAGCATGTTTACTAGATTTCAGTCGATAATGTCAATATTCTCCTGGTTGGATGCTGTGATTCACGGCACATTATGAAAAGCCTTACTGATAATCCGCAAAAGACTCCTAAAACTATTAATGTAATTGTGCGCTGAAGTGTTTCACATATAGTTTTTTGTTTCTGATGTCATGGCAGAAACGTATGCACGGCTAATGTTGCAGCTATCAATTATTCTGGAGAGCAGAGAACGTTTATCACTTGAAGGTTTGCCGGTTTGCTTTGTAAAAGGTTTTTCTTCTTTAGAAAGATGTGAGGTTTTCTTGGAGGTTTTTGGCAATATATTGATCAGGGATTTCACGGCCTCCTATACCCGGCATATGGCCAACAGATTCATTAAGTACAGACTGAAATTTTAAGTATTACCGCATATTGCATTTGTTTCACAGTTTTACTACCAGCTTTAATTCGATCACCAAACCACCGTACCATTTAAATATCTCACCACTAAGATTCAGAGAAAGGGATATATTGGAGTCAATTTTCAAATTTTGGAGAGAGAACGATGATAAAACCTTCGATATTTTAAAGTGCTGGTGAGTCATATACTTTAGTTGCTTGTATTTAATCTCGTGAAATGGGCCATTGAGAAGGTAATTACTGGTTGCACGCACAATCATACATTCAGCTTGACTTTTTAATGTGCTCCGAACACTGTACCCACTACTGTCCTTAAGTGCATGATAACTATCAAAAAGTAAGTTTGACATTTGTGAGTTCCATTTGTTTTCATAGCAAAAGTTTTTCAAAGTAACAAGAGTGCACTTCTGAATGTACTCCGACATTCCTCTATGTTTACGTTGAGTAAACCACTAAGTGTATTCTAATGAAACAAGAAAATCTACACTCAAACAATTGTCAGCGATGACCTTTGAACACTAGAGTGTAGATCACGTTGATTAATTTTCTCATTTAAAGCATGGACTTCCACTGTTTATAGTTACAATTCCTTTTGACGGTGCGGTGATTGGTTGCGTACTGATCTCAGATAAAGAGAATTACAGACTTGTCGCGTGAGATCCTTTTGATTTTTGCTAATACTACCTTTGACCGTCTCTGCATCCTTCCGTGGAAGATCTTTTTTTCAACTTTGTCTCAGTGGGCTTAATGAATCTGTTAAACGCGGATATTTGTACAATACCAGCTACAGATTCCGACTGTGTATACGAGCACGCCATAATTATGCAGCTCCTCTACGGAATGGATTTTCTCGCTCAATGTGGAAAAAGTTACAGACGAAAGGTCGCTGCTGAGGTGAATGCTGTTGTCCAGCCAGCTGACGATAAGGTGACGAAAAAGTCTTATGCGGAAGCGGTAAATTCTGTTCCGATTTATAAAAGGCAGGACTCGGCTCGCCGAAAAACTGGTAAATGCTGCAACGATTAGGTTTGCGCATAGACCTCACCTAGCCACTGAAATTTTTCCCCATACTAGGTCCAATTTTGAAGTAGGTATTCTTTTAAAATTTGTTTTCTCATTGTGAACTTAACTCAGTTATAAACATTCCAGTTAAGAATTTTATTCTCGTGGAAAAGAAAGCGCGTCCTGTTGTTATCCTTACTTTTTAATGCTTCCCGTCTAAAAAGTTAGTCGATCAGTATGCCACACCATTTTATTCCGGAATAACACTTGAAAATAAAGTAAGCTTTAACAGAGTTATTTGACCGACGCTTTAAAAATGGGGACAATCTGTCTCTTATGAACGTTTGCGTAGTTTCTGAGAAATCTCTAAAAGAAGCAAATCTGGTCGGTTAGTTCTGTAAGACTGAACTTTTCAAAGAATCCTCTGCTATTAAGGGTCAGTTCATAAACAGATTTAGTGGCTGTGCACTTAGTTTTCTGGACAAGATAGGCGGATCGAGTTACTTGGCTTGAAGTAGAAATACAGTCGCTGTATTTCTTACCGAAATATGAGCAGTGGCAGACTTTGGGTTATATACAGTTTTATTCAGACCAAACTTCCGTAAGCTGTGGACCAAGAATCATTATTTTTATTTGCAGCGATTCACCGGCCAAAGCATTAGACGTTTATGGTCATCATCAGGGTTGTGTCGAATGATCATGGTGAAAAATCACAGTTTCTGTAAGTGGAGCTTTGGTATTGGGCGTAATCTACCAAGCTTGTTCCTCGGGATGAACTATACTGTTGAGTTTACAATACTGGATTAACGGTATTTATTGTGCAGCGCTGTGGAACTTATGTTTGAAGTTCGTTGATTGGACTTTGAATCGCTTTACAGAAGGTAATGACCGTTTACATGAGTCCCACCAAAAAGTGAGTTAATTTGCGCTCCAACAACATTTTCTATAGACAACGCGCATGATTGGTTATCTTTCATCCACTTTATAACGGATGCTGACTGTTCAAGCCTTAGGCATTCAGGTTTTACTCCCTTTCATTAGAAAATATTATATATTTTCGGATGTTTAATATTGATGTAGTGCTAATGCGCTACCACGAATCCAAATGAAGTAAAATATCTGGTGTAATAAACTCTGTTGGGTTAAAACTATTTGCGGCGGATTCTGCAGAATAAACTGTAAAGGTGGAAGGGCGTCCCATCTGAGATAGTATCCTTAGCTTGCAATGAGGCTTGTTTAAATTCGCGCCAGTGGTCACATTTTGAAATCCCTGCAGCTTTGTGTCAACATAGACATTCCCATTGATAGCAAAACCTTGTCTGAAGCTACGGCCAAACAACTGAACGTGGCTACTCTTAGCAATATTAGACCAGGCATACTTACCTGCCAGTAATTATAATCAATTCTCAATCGTTAGGGAAAAGTTATCCCCCCAATCAAATGAAGTGTTAAAAAGGACAAAGAGCCAGCTCTACTGATGGATTGAGGCCTCCATTAGTAAACAATGGTTTGTTCGAGATTAGCGATGAAAAGGTCTCCCTACCAGCCATCCACTTTGCTGCAGTCAGTGCATCGCTTATGCTTTGTTCATCAGTCTTTTCTTGGAATGGATATTCATTCAATCTCATGGCACGGTTAATTCCCACTTTTTAAGTATAATACGTGTTTGAGATCTTATGCGTCCTTCAGCTGCCCGATTCTACTGCTCTAGATGGTGTTTACTCACTTATAATTACAGAACTTTCCAAAATGTCTGCGAAATCAACAACTACGCTGTTTTTAAGCCTCTCAGAAGTGGTAGAACTCAGTTAGATTGGGAGAAAAACATACCGATGCTGTTGCTAAGGGATAGTGAAAGGCATAGATGAACTAACAGCCGCCCTATGGGCGTTACATTAATTGCGCGCAAGGTTGTGAAACGTACGCTCGCCCAACTCACTTGCAGTTGTATTGAACTTTATTGACCTTTAGCCCGATGCAACTAGGATTCGACAAGACTCTGTTTATACAATAATTCCTTGGTTGCAAAAGAACGTTGGTCGGAAGCTAAATACGCCACTCAGTGAACAGATCTTGTTTTAGTCGCTTTTGGCGAGGCACTTGGCAAAGATTTACATGGTTTATTGCCTCAAAGTTGAGCACTATGGATATCAGCTACTTGTTTATATCTTGGCTGAAAACTTTTAGCGCTGACAAGGCGTTTTTGGTGGTCCTTTAGGCAGTTTTCCTAGCTGAGTGTTTTCAGGGTGCTCCACATAAGTCCATTCTTATTCTTCCACTTTAATAAGCTACTTGTTTAAGATTTTGGGCCTGCTTTGCCTGCCGCATGCGGAAGATTTAAAGCTACGCCAAAGAATCTAGCCAACCAATGATCCTTTTTTTATAAAATGATCTCAAAGCTCCGACGAGATGGTCCCGCTTATGGATTCATTCCATTAGCTTGAAAAAACATGCGTCCACGTCGACTGGTCGACCGACTGAAATGCACATTTATTTTCTGTGAATTACACCACTGACATTTTCTAAACACAAACGAGACCTAAAAGAATGGGTTTCTTTTTCACTGCAGATAAGCAAGCGCATTAGTAGTCTTTCTACATCAAGGTATACTCTAAGGACTATTTGTTGCACTTTTTCAAAGCGTTCTTATGATGTGACTAGAAGGTTACACACATCTAATTTTCAACCGCAACTGTAATTTCCTAGCTCAACGGTATATGTCCGCATTGTAATGAAATCAGTAAAGATGTAGAAATCGTTAAGTACCTCTGTAATGCATGGTTCTTCCAAGACAAAAATACTTTGTGGTATATATTTTCACCTGATTTAATAATACCCATGAAGAGGCTGATTTTAGGTGTGACAAGTACTTGGGAAGACGGTAGTAAATACGTGGTAATTGGTCAGAATAGGTCTAAACGCTGTCTTCAGAGAGTATCTGGAGGGTATAATTCTATTTTATGGTTTTTGAGTATCAAATTAAAAATGTTTAATTCTTGCAGTTATTCATTTTTGTTTTTTCTACTAATTAAATGTACATTGACTAAAACGATAGGCATTCCACATGAGAACTATATCGGTTTATGCGTAAACTAAACATGCTTTTATCGTTTGCACCAGAATGCAACAAACCGTAGTGCTGACAAAGCAGAGCTAAAACAGAAATAGACAAAATTTTTGTACAGGTAAAACAATAAACAGAAAAAACGTTTTTGCAACTTCACTGCACAGATTTTCTGACTCTGTTCTGTTTTTGGCTTTTTACATGAAGCAAGCTCCGCAAATAGACCACACAGCACTGGGACCACTGAGTTTGACTAGAGACCCCGTTTTTTAACGTCTTTAGTTGTCGACGATATTTAATTTTCGGCCCAAAAAATAAAGAAAAGAAACACCCAAAAGCTCCAGAAATCTGAGCACACTTTTCACACCTCTCCGCCTAGTGATAGCTTGATTGCCGTGCCGCGTTTTTTAGCCTTGCTCAGCATGCGCAAAATGAGCAGAACAGGCGTATACAGTGTCTGGTCGGGTCACCAAAGATGATGCAGAGTGATTGCCCGTTAGAGAACCACCGTCTGTATCTAATACACGACGACGCACCTCATCATTGCTCGCCCAATGTTCCCACCAGGTTCGAACAGTGTTTTTGAAAAAACGGTGGTTGGTCACGGAATAGTTTTCAGGATCCTAAGCATGGAAATCCAGAACCTTGCAGTTCTTAAGAAGGACTCTAATAACATTGCATAATCTTCTCACAAGGAAAATCCGGACATCACCGCTTCGCCGCAAGTATCACAGGTTCGCGAAGGTTGCTCTAGCTTTTAGAAATGCTGACTTGATTTCCTCTTCAACAAGGCTAGTCGTGCTCAGACTCACGATGGGCTTAAAGTCATGCACTATCTCCAACTGACCTACGCAAAAGATGGATACAAACGCTAGCTCTTGGGAATATTAAAGTGCCTCGCACTATGAAGATATAAATAGCGTACCATATTTGGACACTTTAGTTGCCATGTAGAGCAATGCTTGTTAAGTCACCCAGGCATCGTTGCTTAACTAGGAAAAGTAGGCAGAGTTTTAGAAATCGTAAAATCTATTCCTTGTGACGAGTTTAACTCCACCGTTCGGTAAGCCAGATAGGGCATTTTGCAGAACATCCTTTATGACAAGGTTAGAAATCAATGGAGGTTTAGGGTTAGCCTTGTCGTAGTCCACTGGAGTCGGCGGAGGATAACGAAAGCTGACCATAAGCCCCAACCCAATCTGAGGCATGACGGCACAGCCGACACAATTTCTGGTATTATGTTCATCGACAAACACTACCATCTTTTATCTTTTGCTTCCATTATTAGTGAAACAACAATGTACACCACGACCTTATACGTTTGGCCACTTCCGGCCTTACAACGAAGTCGGAAAATGCTTTTCTAAGACTAGACCAAAGGAGATCAACACGTTTTAAATGGTAGGAACAGCACTCATTTCAGGCCTCATGAACTCCAAAAATGAGGGCTACAATGAACCCCAAGAAGCGCGATGATTATACATGAGCTAAGGTTTTGGTAAACTTGATTTGGGTTAGAGTAATTTTACGTTAAATGTGTTTACCTAAAACTCGGAACAGAAAGAATTCTTCTTAAAAGGTCAAGTGATTTGTGATATCTAGCCTTTATGAACGACTAGGTCGATAGCGACAAAGCATTTATGGAGTTCAAAAGTGCAAGATTTATTACCTCCAAAAACTGAACGAAACGTAATTAATTTAAAACAACTAAGTTCCTCTGCTGTTGTTATTTTACGGAAAATTGATTATAAACAACAGACTTGCGATAAATACTAAATCAAATTATTTGAGTGCTGCTTTAAATTCTGCCCTTTACTCAGCCAATCCTGACTCTACACCGCTATCTTCTATCCTTAATTGCTCAGGCAATAAAATATAACCCGAACCGGTGAAAAGTCTCATTTCATTCAGTTGAAACTACATACATATAGGTCACTTTGCTTGCATATTTGGGCCTGTGCGATTGCCATTATTTCATTGGTTGTCCGGGTCGCGTCTTGATTGGTCCACCTCGTATGGCTTATTTCATCTGATTTAGTTTACATCGCTTTCCCGTCAAATCCAGAACACTGATCCTGATTGCTTGGCAAAAATTACGATGTGATCTAAATTTGCATATTCACGCTCCTATCTTATAATCAAGTCACCATGTTGGCTGGCTTCTTGTAGCCAATGGAGTAAGGGGTTTTTATTCTGGTCTTGCAGTCTGTGCTTGCCAGATGCATGACAAAATTGGGCTACATCTTTGTATTGATCGTAACATGTCTGGCGGGATTCACCGCCATGCAACCATCGGTGACCAGTAAGACAGCTCTATTAGAAGCAAGCACAAAGATGATTAAATTGTCATCCCCTCAAAGTGTTCAATGGTCTGCGCGTTTAGAACATTGACACCAGGTTTCTTGAGTTTGAATAGCTGACATCTAAGATATTTCTTTTGCGTATATATCAGTCACCGAGAATTGAACCAAGCAGATAGATGAACCCATAAGGCTTTTAGGCGAGGGCTTTCGAAGATCAACAACGGCAAAACATCGAAGGGCTCATCAGATCTTTGCTGACTGCTGAAAACCAATCATCGTTTTTTTCATCCCCAAACTTCGCAGTTTTGGTTTTCTGCCCAAAAGGCTCTTCTTATCCCTCTTAGGTTTTGTGATCTTAACCTAGGGGAACGTGCTATCTTAAGATATTTAACTTCTTCCGTAAATGGGCCCAGCAACTCACTTCAGTTTGCCTACGAACCAAACAGGTCCACTTTGGTTGCTATCACTTTCCTGATTCTTTTCATCCCTAAAGTCTTGTATGCATTCGGACAATCTGTCCGATAAGTCTTCTTGGACTTTTAATGTCATTGAATCTGTTCCGCTATCCTCGGTCCTCCACAAACTAAAGATGTTTGACCTTTCCATGCTTTTTCCGTCATGGATACCAATTTTCCTCTCAATAAAGTGCAGTACATAAAACTCGGCAGTTGGTAAATAAATTCGAAGTCCTACAAGAAATTGTCTTTTCTTTTTGTTTTCAAAACAAATTAGTCACCCATATAGTTGCTCAAGTGCATTGTTGGCATTGCTCGCCGCCACGTGATATCTTTGATTAAGGCATTGCTCAGGTCTTTCAACAACTTGTCTGTTGCTCACAAGATTTTCATTCTCTTGGGCTTAAATATTAATCTGTCAAAACGTCTCGATCGTCCGTTTACGTCTTCTCGGTCTGTTGATCTTTTTGACTTTTCCCTCGTTGCTATGGATCCACTTCCTAGAAGAAATCTTAGCAAATATGTCGAAATCACTATTGATGAAAGCTTGCTATGGTTGTCTCATATTTCGAATGATTTCAAGAAACGTAGAAAATTATGTTTTCACATGGAAGGTTGCTAAATTTCCAAATTAAACGAAAAATTTCATCGTTTTTTTGCTAATGCATTTTTGCGGTAATTCTCCAGTAATTGCCTACTTCTCCGGAGTCTGTCTATCATCAGTGGCATACCTTTCATATCACTGAAGGACCTTTTCATCAAACTGTTTGAATTACCTTTTCTGCGTGAGAAAAATTTGTGCAAAATATTACTGGGCATACTTCGCATCCCCTATTCAACGATATTCTTTGTTACCACTCTGAAGTCTTGGGATGCACCACACAAATATCCACAAAATGTCGACCGTTCCTTAGTTAATCCGAGTTCACACTAATCGGGAGCAGGTAGTGACTAAATTCCTCTAAACTTTCTTGTAGTTATACGTTTTTGTATTGATTTATGCTTTGTTCATTGTTTAGAAATGAGGAATTCATCCATCTTCGAATTAAAGGGGATGCATGTGTAAGCAAAAACTCTTACAAATACTCAGGTCGAATCTTTATTAAGATAAAGCAGAAAAGAGTAAAAGTTCCCAGACGGTTTATGTCGATAAAACCTCCAGCGCAGTTCTTGTCATTTAGAAAGGACCGTTTGGTGTTGCCAGTAAAATGTTTCATGCAGGCACGCTTTGAATTTTTGTGAATCTCACCCAATAGATTCATTGCTGTTAAAGCAGAAATCTCCTAGTTCTTCCACCTTAACTTTTATTAATCGGTTTCTTTTTCTGGTCGCACGATCGTGTGTCCCACTAATTAGTTCTGTGTACACCAATTTGGCTGAAAAATGAAGAAGTAGCACAATAGCGCTGTCGTTTAAAACCTCGCACAAATTATTCACACTGTTGATGTGACGCAAACATTTTTTCGGCCGTTACAGAAGCTTAGAATCAGCAATCTGGTTTGGTAATTTGTTTTGCTGAAACCAGAGCGTAAATCCTGACCATCCATGTCCAAACTAATCCACTAGCATCTCTGAAAAAGAATACCTTGATTCCTCCTTGGTGCATTGATTTACCTTTCACTCGGCAAATTCCATCTTCGATCAGACCGCATTTGGTAATGATGCATTCGTTCGGTCTGAGAATACCCAAAAATATCCTAATCGTCATCAGTTCTTCCAGAATTTCTGTTCCTATTGACGGAAATCAGTTATCGAAAACATGCTCGTGTCAAATGATATTCTATTATTCTCCTAGGTGAAAATTTCACGACCGGTACTAATGACCCCCACACCCATATTTGTATATGACTAATCCAATCCTTCCTATAGTGAAAATATTTTGTCAAGATATATATATATATAGTGATGTAATGGCATGAGTACGAATCACTGAAAACAAGCTTGTTCGCCAACTTGTGTTTTCTCAACCCCAGTGCAGTTGTTAACTTTCTAAGCGTGTAATTTAGGTCTAGAAGTTTCATGAAACCTCACAAACCATTTGACTTGATTACCTGGATTAACTTAAAACTAATTTGTGAACCCTTAGCTTAACACAATCGTCATGAGCACAAATTGAAAATTTCTGCAATCATTAACTGACCCAAATGATTCAAAATGGTAAAAAACAAATACGCGTTTTCTATTTGTATTTCTTCTGTCATTTTAAACCTTTACGATTTAACCAGTAGAGAATTATTTGCCCTACTAGGTCGCATTCAAAGCTTTGAGCGTAATTAAGCCACTCGCAACGAAGTCAATCGTCGGTGGGAACCTGTTACTGCATGTCATGGCCCGTGGTTACGCAAATCTGTAACGGATAGGTGTTATTGCCAGTGCTAAAACGCAGGACTTGAGCGGTTTTAGGGTCAACTCGAGTTAGCTGTGTATAGTCCAGAAATACCGTCATATATTGCCGGTGAATGGTATGGAACAGTATGTTCAAACTTTTGTTTTAACCTAGCCAACTTTTTAGTTTGTGATGCTTCGGCAAAAAGTCCTTAAAATTATTTTTGCCGTGTGACTTTCTGTCTTGAAAACTCGTTTTGCTTACAATTTTCCCTAGGGACCAGAGATTGCGAAAACATCTCGGATCACGATACGATGCAATTCCAAATGTATTTGATTGGGACTGTAGTATTACACTTCACGATCGAAAAGTGAGTTGTTCATTATCATTATTCGACAGATTTTTGTTTCGAATAGAAACCGAATTTTTGTGAGGAATACTCCAACTGTTCACGGATATTATTTTAACTTTTACACGGCTATTTTTAGTTAGTTCAGAAACTGACGGTGCCTAAGCACTAAAAGGCTTTATAGTGCAGTTTGAACACATGAAGTTTAAACTGCTTTTCAAGATTAGACATCAGTAGTACCGAATCGGATAGTGGATGGAGAGGAACTAACCGCCGTCTGCCGTCTTAGTAATCTCGGTAACACGGTATTGGAGGTGATCACGCGTACATCCGTAGCTCGAGGGGCTTGTGCTGGACTGACAAACTTCTAACGCAGACCCAATATTTCGCGAAATTTGAAAAGTCATTTGCACTGTATCGCAGTACTCTCAGTTTTGTCGTGTGGTTGCGAGACATGGAATTTGCGTGGTGAACGTGTTCATCGCTTAGAGCTTCTAAATAATCGATGTCTATGTAATATCATTAGAATCAAATGAAATGACTAAGTGAGTAACCTGGAGGCTAGAAAAAGAGTACTAAGTGTCTGTTCAGAGAATACTCTATCAAGGCCTATGAAACCAAGTTGACTCCGTTGGTTGGTTCAGGTGTTTTGTATGAGAATCACTCGACTACCATACTATGTCTAGTTTTCCGTCTCTCCCATGGGATGAAATAAGGCACAAGGAAATGAGCATATGATGTGGCAGCGTGGAATGGGGAAATGTACAGCAAACTTGGGTAAATCAAGTGTCTCACGTCCTCGTGGCTGGGGTATGGAAGACCCATCAACCAACTGACTGGGACGCTGAAGGATGTGACAGTGAACCGTGAACAGCGGCAATCGCGTAGTCATCTTCTGTGGAACCAGAAGATGAGGACATGTGCGTACGTACAATTAAGCTTGTACTTCATGGGTTGGCTACTAGAGCATTCTTTCCTCTTCCCGCTTGTGTAGGTCATCTCCCTGTCCCCTTTGCATGTTTATTCTTTCTATAGTAACATATAACTCAGCGAGAAGAGCAGCGGTCAGTGGGATTTGTCCAGCTGTTAAACAATGGACAGGTCAAGTCATTCGGGTACATGTTACCCTTACGTTGCTCTGTCGGCAAAGTCGGCATTTTGAAGTAACTATGGCCTACTCTAGAAAGTAATCTCCTATAATCCTTACGCGGTCAGACCATCATCTGCAAGCTGCAAATTCTTTGATTACACATAGGAAATTCTGTACCAGTTTTGACACAATAATTTCTAACTATATGTTCTACTTAACTCCCATTTGCCGGTCTCCCGAGATTTTCCCGGGGTCTGCCGAAGGACGAAATACAGTTTGTTGAAACTCGGACACAACTGTGGATTTAGACGTAAACACGTTGTTCGGAAGCAGACTCCATCCGCGTAGGTTGCTTTTTGCGGACTGCGGTACGAGTTTTAAAGGGACCGCTTGGCCGAAACCGGAAAGTACAGAAATGAAAAAAAAACGATGTGATCCCAAGTCCAATAGGTACATCAGTCGGTATGAACAATTGCGCAATCAGAACAATACGCACAGAGTCAGGAAGTTGTGGTTAAATTAGATAAAAGTGACCAGTTACATTGAATGCAGACAATTAGAAAGATCGGACTGACTCGAACAGTCCGCGCTATTTTGCCGAATTGGATTGCACGGACTAGTCCCACCGAGTAGCCGTACGCAATAAGTAATAGGATCAAGCTCGAGTTCGTCTTTCATTTATGAAAATTACTCGCTTTTTAGTTTGTGCTTTTGTTATAGGTGTTACTTCAATCATTTTTTTTCTTCTCAAAAGTGTAGCTGAAAATGTGAGCTTATCGATTCCAAAGTAATATTGACAATGACTGGACTAAACTACTCCAAGGGTAGAAAAGACGCATCGTGTCGTATTCATATGGTATTCATATGATGTTCAAAGTAAGAGATACGATTGATCACAGTACTGGAAAGGAGATATTTTTAGTGTAAAAACACACTCAATAAGTTTGGTATTCAAAAGAAAAAAAGAGTCAAAACATGTCAATTCGTACACTGTATTTACTTTTTATTTATTTGTTACCTGGCCCCATAGTTTTGTAAGCATCGTGTGGATCTAGAAATCATATTTGGAAATCTCGAGCTTTGGTAGTATTGTTCTTTGTCAGTGAAGCAATGATATTAGCTAAGTCAGTTTGAAAGGAGAGTGGAGCATGACTGCAATACGACAAGGAGAATGTCCGCGAAATTTAAACCGTCGCCGACCTGGGCTGATTCCGTCCAGTCTAGTCGGTGTGGGTAACCAGTAGCCTTGAACCAATGTGTCCTGTTTGTGATTGCTGTCTCAGCATCATTCGCCCAAACAGAGTAAAAACGGGGACTAACGAAAAATTGATTGCAAAATAGTAAGTTTAAGAACTATACAGAAGAAGAAAGGTTTCGAATGCAAGAATGCCATTGACTACGGCACTGAGCCATATCACCAATTGTCTTCAGCCATCGTCTCGTGGACCCAAACGCGGCAGTCCAACAACCAGTCTAATGGTTAAAGCTTTCATACTTCAAACCCATGTCATCCACTGGCCACCCCGAACCATTTTCATGATGTTCTGACTTCCAAGATTGGCCTTTAGATCACAGTCATTTCACCACTAGTTGAGGTGACATCGCCAGTGTCTGTACCCCCGTGAAAACTAACAGTATGGGCTATGGCCAATACAGATTTTCAAATTCACCCCAAATCTGCCTCGAGGAACAGCATACAACGAAGCAGTCATTCTGTGGGCATGCGCAAAACGTTCCAACCAAATTAACCTATTAGGATTCAGCATGTGTTCTAATAACTGGGCCCTAGTACGTAATACCTTACGCCTAACTTCTGAGTTACTCACAAAACTATCCAATCATATTACTCCCATGGTACGAGGACAACGGTGCTCGAACATCGAAAGTCCTTGCATATCTTTTGCTCTCAACAGGGATGTTTCAGAGCTGCAGAGCGAAGGCAACCTCACTGAAACCCTGTATACTCGACCTTTGATTGATGACCGGATGTCACGTCAACGTTATAGATGCCTCAAATTAGCAAACACTAATCAGGCTTTCGGTATACGCGAAAACACTTCACTTGATGTATGACCACCAGGTGAGATAAAACTGCCCAAATAACTAAATCTATCCACCCCATTCAGTTGCTCTCCTACAAGAACAAAGCTCGGCTTCGACTTAATCCAGTTCTGCACCAACATTTTACACTTCGAAGGTGCAAAACGTATACCAAACGTGCGTACACTATCGTTTAGGCAATCGAGAAAAATCTGCAACTTATTTGGATCTTTACTTATTTGCAGAACATCGTCCGCATATTCCAAGTCAGGCAGATCCCTGTCTGAGCAAGTATCAATGCCATTATTCTCACACGTGAAGAGGACGATTTCCGTTGTCACATTAATGGCAAAATTGAAAAGAAAAGGTGAGAGAGAGGGCAACCCTGAGGAACGCCGCATCTCTCGTTGAACTTAGGCAAATGACAGCCGCGAGCACGAAGTCCGGTTCAGTGTGAGAATAAGTGCAACGAATTTCTCTGGTGCACCTTTCAATAAGTGGCAGTGCCACAGAATTGCACAGTCGACGGGAATCGAAAGCGGCTTTCAAATCAAGAACGACCGAAATCGTGGGTGTGCGATATACGTGTCCAGGTTGTGTGACAAAGTGAAAATCTGGCCAATACAACCGAGGCCAGGACGAAAACCGGCTTGATTCTCACGCACACGTATCTCGCGAATACCAGATAGCCGGCGGACGTGATTCCTGTTGAACGAATTCCTTTGTAGTTTTCACATGAGTATCTTTCACCTTTCTTGTAGATCGGCACAATCACCGATTCACGCCAATATTTAGGAACATTTTCCTTTTCCCAGATTAATCCCAGTAACTAGGGCGACATGCAAACCAGAAGGTGCGTTATAGTCCGGTGATAAAGAATCGAGACACTTATTTTTTGTTGGAACCACAATGGAGTGACTTGTGCATGTATGCATTAGCATTTCTCAGCGCATTTTTTGTTGATAAGCAGATAGATATGGCTCATCTTCAGTCAAGGAGTATTAACAAGGGACATCTAATAATGTAACGACAGCCGGGAATGGAATGGGACTTGGGAATCTGAAGTTCGGAATCAATAGGGGCTGAACTACCAGCCTACAATCGGTTCTATCTTAATGTGACACCAAAAAAAATCAAAGATATTCTACTCTGTAAATTTCCATGGTTTCTTGAGCCAAATAGCCTATTCCGAGAGCGCAAATACGAAGACTTCCGAAAGTCTGCCTTTCTAAACCTGATAACATAATTAATTATCTGGTTCTAGTCAGTGGATGGTGATCACCGTATTTTCTTTATTGACAAATATTGTTTTACTGTTGGTTTTTAATTCTTTAATTTCCAGGAAACATCACAAAGTTCAACCATTCTCTGCCTCCTATTTGTTAAAACATTCGATTTGATTTGAAATATCAACCCGAATTTTTCAGGCAGAACAGATAGATACACGGGAATATTCTCGATGGCGCCATCTTGGCTTGGCATTTGAATTGCGCCAGGCAAACTACAACCGAGTCAATCGGACATTGGCTTCTGGGCGCCCGTTCAAAACGAGAACCGGTGAGACAAACGTGTTCTGGGGCTATTGGGGTGATATAGTGTGCTCCCCGTTCATCTGTTTCGGTATTGACACTGAACATTGTCACGAGCTGGAACGGAAAATCAACGGCAAATTTCGCTACGGGGCTGCGACCACTTCGGAAGTGAATGTGCGACGTATGCTCTGGCAATTGGAGACACATCGACCGTGTCCGATACGTGTGGCCGCCCCGTTTTTGGACACGAATGGGCCAGATGATGATGATGATGAGAAAGATTCAACTACATCGGATGTAAAAACGGATGAAGCAAGTGAGGAAACCAACAGTCCAGCGAATGGTGAAGATGAGGCACAAGAAGTAACCGGGAGTAAGTGAAATTGATTCCGACACATCTGTTCCGGATTACAAGTTTTTACAAGATCTAGTTCCACATAATTGCTACTTGGATTCCGAAAAAGAAAATGTGGGAAAATCATTGTACTGCAAGACGAAAAAACAAAATGGGAAGTAAATATACATGATTTCAGCTTTGTCTGCCCACTTAATAGGAAGCCAAATTTTCTTCTGTCACTACTATCAGTCCAGCGAAATGGGACAAATCAGGCCATCTCTTGGCTCACAGGTGTCTTCTACTGCGGTTTGACAGTTAAAAAATAAAATACACAAACAAATTCTCGGCGGAGATCGATGAAATTACTGTGCCACAGCCAATAATAAAATTTTCACTCTGCGAAACGTAACATTCGCTAAGTAACTCTGTGAATGTGTCTTCGGGGGCTGGAGGTTGGGTACATTTTACGACCAGACACTGGTTGAGAATAGTGAAGGTAGAATTTCGGGTAAACTAGTGAGAAACGTTTTTTTGTTAAAATCGATATGGCCTGGTGATAGTAAACTATGTAAGCATGTAATTCATTATTAAGAACCGGAATAGCGGCGGAGCCATAGCTTTGATAAAACTGGTCACATACGCTCTGAGCAGCAATAACTTAAAATCCCAGGGATATGAACCGGCGGAGCCCCTTCAGTGTCACTGATTACGGAAAATAGTTAATAACCACAGTGCTATTCATGAGTAGTGAAAATTGAAATGCACAAGTTTGGTTACTGTCAACCGAGCCATTTGGAACCAGATCGCGTCTGGACGATTCGTTGGGTTGTTCGAGGTATAATGAATATAGCAGCTGAGTAGTAAGGATTCTGTCACAGTCAACTTTCGACTTGAAAACATGGAGCTTTCACGTTACCACGTCGTCAATCCGGATGGTGGGATGATTATTTGCAACCTTTGTGGTGTCCATTCAAAAAGCCTCAGATATGTTAGCGATTAAAAACATTACCTATATGTATTACGGTAGATATCTGCCTCAGATATGCCCTCAAAAGAGCGAATGAAATCATGAATGCATCGAGAGTCTGTTCTGTCGCATGTTTTTACGTGCTTCTACATGCTGAATTTCGCTACTTCGCATTTGAACTTTTGTTAATCATACTGTATTCATTCAGCTTGACCAAGGTTTTTTGAATATTCGAATTCAGATCTAAGCTGCGGACAGGAAGTTCCTTAATTTTTCATAAGAGTTCACAGCAAAAAACGAGGACAATATAAGAAGCAACCTCGTCTTGGTAATGAACGAATTAGAGATTTTTAGGGTTGCTTTCCAGCTGCTCTTTATAAATGTTTTCGTCAGAAATCAATCACATTTTTGCTGACTTCTCAGTAGTCTTCTCTACTTGACAGCTTTCAGTTAGCCGCAGTTTCAGTTCTGCTAATAATTTATTTCGTAATACCATTAATAAGGGGAGATAGAAGAGCAAAAATAGGTGTCCCGGATTTTATCTTTTTGGGCCGCGTTTTCTAATCAAGCCCCCATTATAAAATATTGGATTGTAACCCCGTGTCTCACACACTGGTCGACTTCAAACGGATTTCGGATTGGCTGACACCCAAGTGTTTGACAAGAACAAACACACAAGCGATGACTATCAATGACGGACAAATTACATACTTGCTCGCCTTTCAAGCTTAGTCAGTACACAAATGCAAAAATGAATTACAGGCTAACGAGAGGAAGATTGGTTCGAAAAAACACGTACAAACATTTCTTCTTCCCGCGCTAACTGATTTCAGAGATACATCCACTAAGCGACCAGCCTTGTACTGCTTACTGACACCTGCTCAACTAATACTGCTTTACTACTGTTTGCTATTGCCAGATGCGTAAATTTACCGAGATTTTGTTTTGTATCTGTTTCACAATGCAACACCAACTTGTCTTTGTTGTGAATCACGGCGGAGCTGCGTTACCCATTATTTATGCTAACCCTTATGTTGCTTTTGTCCGATTCTTTAGTTCTTTTCTGTTGCGTCAGTAAGAGGAACTTTACGCAACGAAGTAACTCCAAAGTCAGTTTTGTTTCTCCCATCCGCTTTCCGCTCAAGTGAAGGCCTTGCTGTCGTTTTCGCACTTTCTCACTCGATATTCCATAATCCCACGGTGCTCAAAGAGAACTAGACAAATTCCATAATGATGGATAGAAGCATTCTTGTTTACAGTGACCATATTTCATTGCTACGGTTTAATTAAATTTAGTGTCCTTTTCCCTTACTGTGATTCTTCTCCGAACACACGGGTCTAGGATGTCTAAGAACAACGAAAACATTACAGATTACAAATGAGGTCTGAAGAAATATATTCCGAACACATAATAAAACCAATTTATATCATATGATGTTACGGATGGTTGTACCCGAGCTAAGGCGACCGGTAAGAAGAACTGGTAGTCTCTGACTCATGGATGTAGATAAAAAAATCCTCAAGTTTGGGGAAAAATGCGTCGTGTATCTTAGGCTAGCTTGGCGTAACCTGATTGACGGATCATTCGTTGACTAATCGACTCGATCCTATTCAAGCAATTCAATTCCTCTGTTATACGGCTCCAAGTTCACTGATTCCTTTGACTGACTTTGGTCCCAAAGATCTGCCGTGGTGCCACGTGATTTAGACGCGGCCCAGAATACTTAGGTGCCCATTTTAGTTTCTCTTAAATGAACATGTACCTCAGAGTATTAAGACATTTAACACTCACAATCGATTTTTATTGAACAAAGTTGTCCAATATGGGTAAACTAGGTCTTAAGATGAATAACGTGTGCGTATGATCGTGATAGCCAGTGGCGGTGGGTTAATAAACCAATCAGAATTCCAGTTTAGGTGCATTCTGTTATCGGACAGAATGTTGACACAGACTGAACGCATATTGATTAGTTGTTCATCTTACCAATCAATGGTTGATGAGCTCTGTTTCTATATAGATGATTCATCACACGGACCCGTATTTTGCTAGTCCAACTCACGATTCGATTTTGTTCAGTTTCGGCTTCAACTACGGCATCCGCCTCATACGATGCAATCCGGACTGGGTGTTCCATCAACGACAGCGAGTTACATGTTGACGGAGAAACATTCCGTCTTCTCAGGGTATGTGGCCGGAATCGAACCGCAAATAACGTCACAGAGCAAACTGTACTGACGCTTGTTTGCTAACGCGATTTACTCGGGTATTTGGACAAATCATTTCTTGTGCTCACCCACTTAGATATTAAATCGAGATGGTTGTCGTTATCGAGAAGTGAGACATATTTCACTCGATACAGTTCACTGACCATTACCTTATCTACGTGCAACGTCACGATTGTCCACCGTTTTGTTTCGATCGAGAAATCACGCGCACATTTCACAAATAGTCGGTTTACTTTCATCCAGTATACCACTGGTTTACGCTTGCGAATGATGAATCCACACGTAACCAAACAAACGCGTAGTGCTCAACCTCTTGTATAATCGCTAAAAATGGTGCATGTGACTGGTTATTTTAGGCCTTGACAAACCGACTGGCGAGCATGAACTTGAGTCAGACTACAAAGTCGTTCTTTGTTGTCTGTTATAAACCGGTTTGTTGGATTTTCTTGTAATTTTATCAGTGTACGACAGAAAAATCGTATTTAACCTTTCTCTTTTGTTATACATATTAAGTAATGGTTTTTGTATAAGGACTCGATTCAGTGCACAAATTAAACCTCAGCTAAACCCGTGCTTTGGATCTCCAGTGCCGTTCTATCAGAACCATTCGATTAGGTCATGAGAGTGAATGCATAGGTAAGGCATCCCGGAAATTTTGCTATATTCGAGAGCTGACCAGATTTTCTCGATAGCTTATATTCTGGATCGTCGATTTCTGAACTGCCAGACGGAGTATGTTAACTTTCCATCAATTTTTTTGTTCGCAACATCACGTAAGTTATTTCGCTCCAGAGCTTTGGAAATAAGGTGGAAATGTTCGTCCCGTACTGGTCAGTGAAATATACACAAAGCGAATGGAAATTGTCAGGATAACTCCGGAATCGATTCAGTCCGATTGCACTATTTGATTTGGTATGGCGTCCGGTCAGGCATTAACTAGTCTCCATGTCACTAGCTGGCCCAGAGACAAGTTAATGTTAAACTAAGGCTTTTGTTCAAATATTTAAGGTTAAAAAAGAATTGAAACTAACGAATCACGTAACTATTGCCTGGTCCTGCTTCAAGGTCAGTTACACTTAGACCTAATAAAACTGACGGTGATAGAATCAATCTTTGGCAATACGAACCGTACAAACTTACCTTTAGTTCATTTCCACTGAAGACGTGAATATTGCTGCTTAAATTGACGATGAACTAGTTTTAGATGTCATCGATCACAGAGGAGGCGTCCGCAATGTGTTTGTGACTAGAAAAGCTTTTCATAAATATGTCAAGGTTAGTGTGTGTGTGCGTGTGTGTTTGTGCATGTGTGTGTGTGGGGGGGGGGGAGAGGGGCTCAGACTGTTCCAACCTCGGTGACTGCTTTGTTCGTTTGTGTGACAACAGCGATCCAATTGTCGGTCTTTTAAACAATACGATATCTGAGTTGATGTGACCTGAATAACAAACAGTTTACACCCCGAAAGAAGTTTGATAACGACAAAAAAGCCCACAATTGATGTTCGAATCAAAAAGTCAAAAGTCGAAATTTTCTGGTCAAAGAGTCAGTACGGGAACAAGTCACAAGCATTTCAGTGCAATATGGGTGTCGGATCATTTTGATGCATTTTTTTCCTGTGTGTACTGCAGTGTGGATGATTATTTTCTCAAAAAACTATACCGAGTAGTTGAATATGATTCAGCAAAAATATAGAGGGTTAGCAATTACTGATACATTATTTAACTAAGGCAAACGCATTTAGCCATTGGCTTAGCGATTACAGTCCGGTCTGTTGAGGATATCATCGCTTGTTTTTATGATCTATGAATGCTGCTTCCGTGCGTGACAATGAATATTGTACACAAAGCGATGCAATAATTTGGCCCTCACATGCGTCACGCAGTCGACAATTTGACTATCCATTGGATGGTGGTTTTCTCGGCAACTGCTTTCTGTAGTCAAATTGAAGTGTTATTGAATGCAAATGGTGAACACCTTTGATCCGGGCGGGATTTTATCCTACGCATAATGTTACGCACGTTTTAATATCACATGTACTCTACGAACGCACGTTCAATAATGAGCCAAAAACAACACCTAAAGATTACTGGTCAACGAATGAGAATATTTAGATTGAACGACATTCATCAAATCTGGCAAGTTGCACGTGGAAACTATTCGGTTGGTGGGTTATCTGTCTTCCTTGTCTTGTTTTTTTTCTCAGTGCGTTTGGTTGTGAAGCAAAAACTGAATTATGGGATGCGACTGGATTTAGATAGGACAGGACAATGAGTCTTTACTGATGGTAATATTATCTGATTGGTGACAGGGAATCATGCACAATGTCAAAAATGCCCTATCCACGATAAGGCGTGTGACTCGTGAAAATCATCCTACATATTTTCGGACATGGACACCGCGCACTAACTTTTGCACTGTCAATTAACTCATATTGCAATATTATTTGTGCATATTATGTTATATCAAGACGGACAGTGAGAGCCGAGCGGGGTTGAATACTGTCGGTTGGCTGTTCCGGTGACCGGGACATACGAATATCCGAAATCCGTCCTATATACCGATCACTTGACTATCGGTGATTGCTCGGCAAGAATGATCTTTCTTGCACAATTCTAGCCGAGTAACAATCTGGACGTAACTCCGTCCAGTTTGAAATACAATTTGAAACAAACGATATTAATCAGCCAATCTAGCTATCGGTCATAAGCCGGTCATGTGGCACGTTCTATTAAGAAAGAAGTCAGACGCATAGGACTTCCGGTCGAAAACGTCAAATGGGTTCGAGTCCCTGTTGGAGTGCAGACAAATCAACTACAGTCACGGGTTACTATAAGGAATAAAAAAAATCACGTATCTCAGCAATCCCGTGTGAAAACGCTTCTGTGATTTGCAAAGTAGACTTACTGTCGGCAATTGATGTTCCGAAATTTATAGATTATTTTTTTATTGTCGAATCACTTCAGTGAGTGAGCTACATTCAGATGGCTTTTGAACGTGTGCTCTGGATGACTCCGAATTAGAATTCAATTTTGAGTTGCTTGGCTACCGTCCCATTATGCGATGCATCGCGAAACAGATCAAGAATTCCGACGAGCCCAGCATTAATAACATGTTAATTTACGATGCATCATCATTTGGACATGTTTATTATGTGTACGTTTGTACTCTTTTTGTTTGAATGGATTCAGACAAACCACATCCGGAAAACAAAACGAGTGCCGACAAATCGTTGGAGGAACGTTTGGACAGCATTCCTTACGGTAAGCAAATGATCCACAAAATGTTGTGTGACATTTTTTTGTTAGTAAGAATATAGATCCCTAAAAATACAAGTGTTCGAAAGTTGATTTTTCAATTGTATCGAACCACTAAATGTGTACCATCTAGCTGTGGTTTCGTTTTTCTATCTCACAACATCGCCTACTCAAAACAGAGGGATTAGGAAAAGTAATGAAAAATCAACTACGAGATAATAATGTGAGGAATTCTACAGCAAAGGAGAGAGTTTGAACGCAGGAACGCCACGGAATGTGCTATTCATCCATGTCACCTATTGTCTCCACATATCACTTAGATGGGTCAGTGAGCTGCATTCGGTCAGTCCAACTAGAGCTACACGAGTCATTTTCATTAGTTAGGGTTTTCTTACGTTTGCCATGCCATCGACTGACCGTCTCGATTCATTTTCCAACCAGTATCCGTCTCGGAAAACAACATGCACCGAGGCAACCAGTCACTGCGCAAAACATATCTCGACCAACTTAATCTTTTTCTGTGCGATGCCTCTTTAATTGATTGGACAGTAGGACACAGTATCCAATGTCTAACTTCTGAGTTTCTCACAAAATTATCCCATCATATTCCACAGATACAATGAGGACAATACTGTTCAAACATTGAAAATCTTCGCATATCTTATGCCCTGAACGGTCGTGT
Source organism: Fasciolopsis buskii (assembly GCA_008360955.1). NCBI lineage: Eukaryota > Metazoa > Platyhelminthes > Trematoda > Plagiorchiida > Fasciolidae > Fasciolopsis > Fasciolopsis buskii. The sequence goes on from LUCM01006241.1 coordinate 183,145, forward strand.
TTCGAATCTGTAGAACGGAATTGGATGCACTTCTATTGTGTATACTCGACCTTTGATCGATAAATGGACGTCACTCCGAAGTGACGGATGATTCAGATTGGTGAATGTAAAATGAGGCTCCCGCATGGCGGAAGACGTTTCATAAAATATGCAACTTCCAGATAAAATACAACTACCCAAGTTGTTAAATCTATTCACGTCATCCAATTCTTTCCTTGCCAATGAAGAATGGGCATTGAACCAATCCAGTCCGGCAACACTATTTAACATTTAGAAGGTGCAAAATACACCACAAACGTAATTTCAATGTCATCCAGGCGGTTGAGGAAAACCTTCATTTCAACTGGGTCTACTCACAGAAGCACAAAATCAATCCTATTCTCACATGCGGATTCGGATTCCTCCGTGATTATCTCAGTTACAAAATCGAAAAGGAAGGATGAAGAGGATCAGTTGAGAAAAATATTTATTTTATCCGCCCGAACTTTGGTATCTGTATCCCTGTGAAGAGATGCTAGTTTGGCCAACAATACGCATGAGTCTCATGGAGATGTCTCACTGGTTGTCCGATAATGGACCTTGCTAGACAAATCGAAATCAATACACGGGTGTGGATGTGATCCAGTCGCATCATGCATGTAGCGGGCGAGTACAGATGAGAAGACCAAATCGAGACCACGTCATCTTATTGACCACCAGCTGCCAGCTGATATGATGGCCTGATTGGAAGGCAAAAGTGCTAGTATGCAAAGTGAGAAGGTCATCCGTGAATTGTGCCAACCAATCAGGATCAGCGGTCCGCATTTGACAACAAAACGAACTGAACTAAATCCGATGGACCAATCAGGGCGTGACACAAACAACGGGTGAAGTGGTGGCCGTCCAACAGATGTAAGCGTGAGGAAAATAGACTGAAAATATGCAGTGTTTTCACATAATAAGACAAGATTTAGTACCGGTTCAGCTTGGTTGTCCCGGTTTGATTTAGTGAGGGCGGACGATGCCGATCTAGAGAGAGAGAGAACTGACTGACTGGAGTCCACACATCGAAACAGTAGTAAGGCTCAATACAACAGTCACCCCTAGGCAAACGAAGATGGAACATATTGATCTAGTGGACGGATTCGAGTAGGTCCAATTAGACTACCGGGTTGGGGTTCAAATGTCTCTCTCCTCCCCTAAGTGACAGTTATAGACAAACGGGGATATGGTTGAATACTGCAGATCATGTGGTTATTGTATTCAAAATCCTTGCCATTTTATTATAATTCCCAAGCTCATTACCTTGCAGTCGATCGTTTGCTGTTTTTAATTCTCTTTTTCTCTCTACATTGATTGGTGTTATGACGCAGCAATCAAACCAAGACAGGTTGATGCATGTTTGGGGGGTTTTAAGCAACTGAACGTGAACTGAATGCCAAATGTAGAATAGAGTGAAATTCAATATGATATAGTTGCTTTCGTGTTCTCAGTTCTATTGTACACTGGTGTTTCACATTCGTAACTTTTAAACAAACAGAATGACGTTACCAACTAAACTACCTCTTGTGAGATGGAACCTGGAAAAATATTCATTTCAACAATGAATGATTTTCACGGAGTTATCGGTGACCTCGGAGTGTACAGCCCGCTTGTCTCTCAACGACCGAAATGAGTACCGCTGTGGTCACATTGGTTCTCCTATAAAGGTCCGGGACGCGCCCGATTCGGGTGAAACATAATCAAGAACCTCGATATTCAAAGATTGTTTATGTCTTTCCATTACCCAAGAATGTTAAAGACATGGTTTCAGTAATGTTGACGTTATTTAAAATTCTGGAGTCCAATAGTCTGCAATAAACACAATTCAGGAGAGTTTGTTTAGTTCTAACTATCCCATTCGTGGCAAGAACCAGACTTCCTCGGTGCATTCCACATTGGCATTTTTATGGTAAATAGAAGGTGGGTTTTGAAACCCCGAGCAGTGTGTGATGTCCACCATGAAAACCTTGACGACTAGACATTCGATTGCAAAGAACGAGTTCGACCGAAACAATGGAAGTCCGCTGGATTCACTTAAGATTTATTTACATCCATCAAATGACGTGGGAAATGATCGAAACTTATGGCACGGTTGCACTGAAATACTTCGTTAACACGCTTTTCATTCAATGACTTCTTCATAATCTTCACACTGCCACATTTGTGACAATTTCATTCTCTAACGACCGATTCTTGGAGGTAACAAGCAGTACAGTTGAGAGTATCGGGAGATGCTTGTTTGCGGTATCAGAAAACTGGTTAAGAAACAATTTTGAGGCGATACAACCGAGACCGAGACTATTAGCGGATCCTATCTCTTGCTATATGTACCCATAAACTTGCAACTGTGAAGCAAGTTACGTCAGTCAAACCAACTGTATATATATCGTTCACCCATCCAGATACTACTTACTGATTCAATATACATACATATGTACATTCTGGGGCATTCTGCCCTCATTCTTAAGGTTGGCTCAGCCCAACTGACAAAGAATTATCAGCGAATCACAGTTCTGGTTCTTCTGTGAACTCTTCGACGAACAACTTCCATGCACACTCCTGACATACCAATTCGGAGTGTACAAGTATGTGGATGTTTGGACAAGAGAGTACCGGGTACACATGCCTGGAGAGCGGCAATAACCGCCAAACCGGTCGTGTGCTCCCGGGCAAATTTATCCACTCATCCAGATACTACTTACTACTTCTATATATATATATATCCAATAGCGTGGGAGAATATCATTCTAGTTGGTTGAACTAAGATCTGATCAGGAACGGCAAAGACGGCGATCAAAAAGTGCTCCAAAGAATCGCATCACGTGACCAATTTTACTGAGGTCCTTTATCCTGTCTATCAAAGGCTGAATCCTGGCCACCGTTGAATCGATAGCGGTTCGTATAAAAATCCCCGGGGTGTGAGCTACGAAAGAATACGTCGAATCTATGGTTTTTTCTTGGTTATTTAATTAGAATGCTGACTTAATCACTGTCCACACACAACCGACTTGAGGATAATCTACATCTTTCGTCTCTCATGACTGGTGTTATGTTTTACCCGTTCAACGTTCTGCATATATAGTCATCTCTAACGTACCGTTAACGATACCCGAATTGGCTGAGGTGCGTCAACGTCCGTGAGGATCTTCTAAACCATTTCAACGAGTTACTGCTAGCATATTATGGTACCGCAAAACTAATCACTGAAATCTACCATTTGTGATTCATTCCTGACGCGTATTTACAAAAAATGTTATGCTAAGATTGATTCGTAACAAGCAATATCCGATCACGTTTATATGGACCGTATGTACCACAGAAATAGTGGCATCTTGACCATGATGATATAGGATATTGGTGGAGGATAATAGAGCGAGAAAGGACGACAAGTATTACGTAAAGAACTACGTTCGGTGCACAGAGAATTGCATAAAGCATTTTATTGTTCATCGAGCAGTTGATGACAGATTTTTTTAAGAAAAAACGATGAAACAAAGAGACATGATTTGTGATTTGGTGCTGGTTGGGCGAAAAAGTGTTTGAAAGAAAGAAATGCGCGGAAAGAGATGAGAACCACTCAGTGAAAACCTTGTCACGGTTCAACAACAGAATGGATACCAACGAGTTTCACAGACCGAGAACTTTATCCGAAAGCCCATCCCGAACTACTGACCAAACGGTTTGGTCCATAGGACAAGAAAGCAAGGTATGACATCTCCAATCTGTCAAATATCGGCGATCAGTGTTCGCGTCTATTGCCAAGTGAATAAAACAGGAGCCAAATACGTTTGAAGTTTCCAGTTAAGACACTGACAGATATACTTAGCTTGCAAGTCCCTGGTAGACCTAATCAGACCAAAAGGAAACAAAAGACAATAGCTTTATCTGCTGGCAACCTAATACCATTTCATTGCAGGACATCTTCGTCAGATTTCATTGACACTCGTTTCGGGAACGTTTACAATAAATGAACTCTTTTGAGTTCTTGGGCTAAAATTCAACCGGAACGAGTGTCACATTCATAATATTCACTTTCTCTGCCTATAAAAACAGTGAACTTTTACCTGTTTTGTGGTAAAAAGGCTATCTCGAGTGCAAAAGCCAAAAGTAGTAATTTTATCATAAAGAACGAGGTGTCTGGTTTCTGCAAATGAAGCTAAACTATTCACAATTTCTGATTTTGAAAGCCATCTATCCTAGCCGATTGAACCGGGATGCATTAAAATTCTATCATACATCTTTTCTTTAATCGATTATCTCATCCCAATGAAAATACCATATTAACAAAATCCATTGTGAGATATTCGTAAAGCGTTTTTCTTTGTGAACGGTGTATGATCAAACGATTGATTTGTTATCCGTTATGAACCCATTTTTTTTAAGTCGCTAAATCCCAGTAGTTTGCGATTGCGCTGCAGTTGAATTAGTTGCACCGAGTCGGTAGCAAAGTGTACGGGTCCAATGATTGAGAATTGTGAACAAAATTTTCCCACTTTCTCCTCCGTTCAGTTACCCCGGGCGATGTGACAGCCTAGGCCGTATTTGGTTAGCTACTTTAATTGACTGAGTACCATCGATTGGACAATGACAACTCAATTGTTTATGTAAAAAATGGCCGAATGATACTAGCGACTATGAGTCATTGGATTAGGACATTTTTAGTAAATTTTCAAGAACGTATGACGGACGTTTCGGGGCAACTTGGAAGATTTGATATATTATTGCTTGGGGTAACAACTCAGCGAATGTCGTACAATTTAAAAGCATGCTTGTCCGTGCATTTATTACAATCGGGTAAATAACTCTCACATATGCTCGCACATTCACTCGTTAGACTTATTCGCTGACTAAGCTTAATCATTCACTCACGCGTTCAATCAATCAATCAATCAGTCAATCAATCAGTCAATCAATCAATCAATCAATCAATCAATCAATCAGTCAATTACTCCTCTACTCATCCACTTACTTAGTACCCAAGTGAATTTCCCCAGTCACTCCTTTAAGCATTCATTTTCTCTCGATTGGTAATTCACCATCTATGCTAACCAACTCACTCGTGTCCCATTTGCGGGTTATTGTGATGTTATCTTCTAATTTTTCTCATTCGGTGCATGCTCTCCTCATCTCCAGAACCGTTGAAACCACCAATACCATTCACGGTCAACTATTTACCCTTGAACAGTTTCACCGAACTGCCAAGGCGCTATCGTTCGTTGTTGAGAACAGACGATTCCGAGCTGCACTTGAACGTGATCTACATTGGTTGTAGTATGGCTCACCTCTTGGACAGTTCCAAATTGAAACCGACAAAGGATGTTTGTGAGAACACGGGGGATATCGAAACCGGTCAATCCAAATCGCAATCCGGTTTGTTAAGTCTGCTAGACTGGGGCTGTGAAGACGAGAATGTGGGTGGGAATGCCTTGCTCATTGTCGAGTCCGTGTTGTACATGGTCGAAATTCGGCCCGCTCAAATCGAGGCCTACGTGGATCGGGTCACACAAATGGCAACAGCCCTCGGTTTTCGACCGGCCTTTAAACCGAAACCCCTCGAGGACCATCATTTGTATTTCGTTCCTGAAACATTACAAGAAACCTGAGTGAACTCAAACACCGTTGATTTTTTTTGTTTTTGTCGTTATTGTTGCTATGGGAGCACTCGTGGTCACGCGGAGAATTTTTGGCAGGAATGAAGAATAAATCTTGCGCATTTAATTCAATAACCATTGTATTTTTGTTTTGCATGAATGTCATTTCATCCATCTATCTTTCTTGTTGCGTAATTAATAGCAATCCTGATCGATACGGTTCCTGTCGGGATTATAACATTCGACACGGAGTCAAGAGGCCAAAACTTATCACCACGTGACACACAAAAATAGGTGTGCAATAAATATTAAGTTTAGTTTTCCGTATTGTTGCGCTGTTTTTTTACTGTTGTCCGGCCGTTTCTCTTCCCAAATGAAATCGATTGAGAAAGACGAAATTGTTATCGCACGTTGCTTTGTGGTTTCAAAGTTCCCTAACAAGATCGGCACAGGTTGATTTGGAGGGGATAAACATTTACACAAGTTGAGCACAACAAACCGGGTTTTATTTCTTCTCTCGCCTTGTCCGAAGTAGGAAATCAAACTGCCATATCCTACGTGATATCACGACCGGTTGCAGTGCTACGTCAGTGAAGCCGACAGCGTAGGACCTGTCGTGTACACGGATTTGTGCGTATGCCCAATGACTACTTGGGAGTAGTATGTGCGGTTCATGTTGAACTTCGGACTGAATCATCCACACAAGCCTCAATTCATCCGGTAGACATTGCACTCGGGAAGCATTGAACTCGAGTTCTGCTGTTAACAGAATCATGGCGTGTGTGTTACCTCTGAGCCACCAGTTCTCGTCTAGGCTAATCGGAATTAACAAGTTAAGTTTGTCCATATGTAAACTGAACGTCAAACGCATTGACTGAGATCGTGTGAAAACTATTCCCGTCTATCACACGAATTCGTTAGTAACATTTAAACCAACACTTTTGTCGATCGATAATGGGACAATGCGAGATGTCGGAGGATTCTTTTGCATAAGGTAACTAAAAGTCTGTTTTGGTTCCAAGATGGTTTTTTCGACCGTCGGACACCCAGTCCTTTTGATCATAATCGGACTTCAGATAAGGGCTTCATGTTTGACCTAGTTAGAATCACAATGGCCATCGTGTACTTATCAACTTCCCGTTGACTGTCCCACTAAAAGCAGTCATTTCCGAACACACTTTATTGTAACCTAATCATTGAGTTCTTGTAGTGTTTTTGGAATCTTATGTCCCATGTAACTGGTATGTTTCTATGCCTTGAAACGAAGCAAACGTCACCCATAGAGACTTCATTGGTGCCCAAAGTCAGTTTTCCCGGAAAATTCAGGCAGTTTATTGGTGGAAAGTGTAGCAGGGAAATCCCAGCAAATGTTAGGCAGGCGGCGAGTTTGTAAGGAACCATGCATCAATCAGTCTGCTCAGTTCAAAATGCCTCGTGAAGAAGTTTCTTGCTGAGGAATTGACAAATGAGATTAGTGTAATGAAACAGAATAGTATCCAACAGGAGCCAGATATGCAACCCCGGAAAAAAAGAACTCCAAATGACTATCTCAAGATAAGAACAGTTTTATCATGGATTTGATTGGACAATACTACTCTTAGGTCGTTGAATTATCAAGACAGAATTGGTATTCATGCACTTGCATGACAATTGTCTAGCATCCTATAATTCACGCTGTTCTAAAAGTGACTATTTGTTCATTATTCGATGAATAATGCAATAAGCTGAATTTTTTAATCAAACGAAAGTATTTAATAGCATAATTCCAACCTTTATCATTGTTTAACGTGTGAAAATCAATATTCTTCAGCAGTACAAGAGCAAGTGAAATCACGTGATTGAATGAGTCCATTAAGTTTAATTTTTCTTTTCAATCGTGCACAAACATTCACACGGGTATTGATTCGGAGCAACGACAGAAATCACACATGGGCAAAATCGACGGAGAAGGGAAACGTTCCCGGTTACTCAGATTGGGCAAATGAACGGTAGTCACACTTACGGTCTGTCAATCGGTTCTTTCAGTCTTGCAAATTCTAAAAAGATATGTGGAACATCTTTTTGTCCATTAACAGCATTTTTTCTGAACTTGGTCAGTTATCCGTAATTATGGCTAGTTTTTTGTGTAGTGCCAGTCCAAGAACAATCTTGCGGATGTGTAAATTCGTATAGCTTAGGTATCATATTGGAAACTCCCTCGGTGGAAGTACTGTTTGATCAGTCCGCAGTCCATTTGTCAGATTGAAAATTATCCTAGCTGACAAATGCTGACGTTCACTTACCTCGTTATCGAGGAGACCAGAAACGAAATGCAACTTCTTATGTCTTCGGCGTCTGGCACTGTGGCCCCGTTATCAGTCCGATCCATATGGGAACTTCGAATTGTTTACCTGCCGGGTCATGAACGCCACTTTACGTTAGTTGTCACATTCGATTTTAAATCGATTTCGAGATTTTTGGTTAGCGAATTTGCGTGTGACCTGGAATCCTAAACACGTTCACAGTTGTCTCTAACAGTTTTGTTTTGAAGACAACGAAAACGTTCAGGGATGTGATACAGTTTGGGATGATGAAACACGAGAGTGAGCATCAAATTTTCCTTCACTCGACAAAATTCTTTCCGTTATCTTTGACGTCTTTTGTCAACAATATTTCGAATTAACTCGCTTCTAGGAGAAAGTCACGGCAAGCTGAGGTTTGCAAAGATGGAGGATGGACCGGCGGTATCAGGGTTCGAGTCCACGATCCTCGAATGGAAATGCTTTAACATTGACCGTATGATCGCCGTCATCCGATCAAACTGCGACCTGGTTTTCACTGTCTAACCATGAGATCAGCTGGAAGCTGAATAGTGCTTTGATGCGTTGACGAGGGAAAAAATTCAACTAATATGATAGGACGAAAAGTGTACGTTTCCTTTCATTTGCCAAAATTTTCCCAACATTTCAGATACGATAATCGTCGCAGTCATACCCGCTGGTAAACCGGATGTTTCCAGTGAAGAAGACCTCATTTACTGTCTATTTACAAACGGATCCGGATTTATTTGTATGTCATCTCCCAACGATCAAACAGAAAAGTCGAATCGAGGATGTAATCAAAGTAACTGAGTTAGTTACTGGGTTGTCGGCAGAATGGTTGAATATCTGCTATATTGATCAATGTATGCTTAACAAAATTTTCCTTTTTGTTTTATTTTCGAGTCGATTTTTGGATTTAGGTGATTTGAATCTTGCTCATCGATTAGTTGATCTGCACGTGGTCAATCGATCCTACTTTACCGCTATCTTGCCCGACGATTTGGCACAGTTGTTGTGTGATGTACGAAGTACGGATATGCGAAAGGTAGTTCCACCCCCCCTCTTCGTCTATTTATCTTCAATTGCCAATTACTAATTCCAATTGTTCCACTTTTTTCAACAGATTATTAGGCACGGTCTGAGGAACGATGCCGATTTAACGAGTGGAAAACCCAACGAAAATGAATCCAGTTGGCGCACACCCCGGAATCGATTAGCTATTTCGTGGATGGTTGCTGCGCGATATGGATTGCAGCAAGTTTGCGCATCGCTTCTCGCTTTGGGTAAGCAAACCACGCGGTTATCAAATTTTCAACCTTCGCGTATTCGCTTGTTGTCTAGCTACTACTACTACTACTACTACTACTACTACTACTATTGCTACTACTACTACGAGGACGACGACTACGACTACGATTACGACTACAACTAACATCAGTGCTAACTGAAGATGGCTGATGTGGTGCGATGGGCATACATAAGTCAATAACTTACAAACGTTGTTTTACTCTTTACGATGGTGCCGCCGTGTGGTTTTGTCTTTTTTGGAAATTAAAATCTCCAAAATGCCACTGTGCCCGGCAATAGTAGGTACTAATTAAACTTAATTTCACGTAATACATATCCAGGTTCCAGCGGAAATATCAACGATAGTATTATTAGTAGTCTGGTGTTAGCAGTAGTACTGACATTGTAAATTAGTATTTGTAATGTCGGGACATGGTGACAAAAGCATATAAATACTGATAGGCAGAGATGAACAATTCCTTCCTGTGTATTACGCTGGTTGACGAGATAATGGATGCCACAGCAGACGAAATCGAGTCTAAAATGGGGTCCGAAGCATGAACCGAGTTGGCTAGTGGACCGATGGTGAATATCACGTTCACTCTTCGGATTTCACCATGATCGAAAGAAATTTGAAAGGTGTGAGCAGAGTCTTTCTTTTCGGAACTAATGATGGAATACCCCTAAACCATGCAACACCGATGCTAGACAAGTCTGTGAGAGGCAGCTTGAACTGCTTGATAATTGAGGGTGTTTCGTATAGTAGTTTTTCATTTCTTTTTGGAACCCCAATTTGGAGTTCAGTGAGGACCAACAACTGTCGATCGTTTCCAGCGAGATGGAGCCTTTTCCGGTCAGATTCCTCACACTGTGACGTCAATCTCTTCTAAAAAATGGTTAGTTGGCATCTTAGTTGGCCGTTGAATGCCGGCTGTCTGAATTTCCTTTGTTATAGTTTAGACCACGGATTTGACATCTCAGTATTCTTCTGACAAATTTGACTGAGATTAGCTTCTGGAGTTTGTACCAGTAAATCGCAAGTTGATAATGCGCAATGAATCGCCGCGTGAACATTCCAAGCGTTGAAAGTATTCGGACTGCTCAATTTCGCAGTTGCATGTACACCTGTCACCGGAACCCAACGTCTTTGGTTTACAAGCCACATTTCATCCGGTCTGGTTTTTCCTTCTTTTATTCTTTTTAGTTCATAGGACGAAGTTACAATGATTCTTCTCGCTATTGTTTACTTCTAGACAATTCGAATTAATGGATTAGCTCAGAACAAACTATCATCCATGTGGAACGAATACAGCTTAGGCTAAACGAGATCGAGACATTTAATCTTTTCACATGATCAAGTCCTAGTTCCACCAAGGTACGTATCAAATGACACTGAAGTTCCGTGCAGCGTGTTCGCTTGCTTATCTCCTGTGGCATGTTTTACAGCTACTTGTGTCGCTTTGTTTTGCGTCAGTGCTAACCTAACACACACACACACACCCAGAAGGATATAATTGGGAAAAATATCGGCCTGTGTGTTAAAATTGTCCGTTTTCGCAATTTTATCAGGTGCCGAGCTGAACACAACAACGAAGTATGGTAGAACAGCACTTCATATTGCAGCTGCTCATGGACACAAAGGAATTCTCCAATTCCTGGCTCAAAAAGGTGAGATCACCAGGGAAAATCCTGGATCAGTGTTTTTGTTGCTTGGCAACCTCTTCAGGCATTATTTGGAATATGCAACTGTATCGAGGTTACCAAATTGCATCATTACTAGGCCGTACAATTCAAACTTGGCGTAGTGGCTTGAGAAGAGCGTTTTTCCAAGTGTATAGTTCTCGTACTGCAGACCGGAGCCTTAAGGCAAAATCTGAAGTCCCTGAGAGGTAACTAAAAGACGAAAAATCTGGTGTGTTTAGTCTGTTCTTTGATTTAACCAAAGGATTCACCTGCCTCCCTAAATAACATAGTGAGTTTTGTAAATAACCTTTTCTCCAGACCGATCGGCGCAATCGATTCTCCTTTCCTCTTATTTCTCGTGCCTGCATGCCCGGACCGTCACTATACGGACAGTTTTTTTTCGATCAACTCATCCGTGAGTATCACCAACTTGTTTTGTCCATCGACTAGACAATGACTTCAATTCCGGAAAAGACTGACTGACAAGAATTGGGGTTGTGTAAATGGAGAACAGGAATAACCGCGAAACCGGTCTTGTATTTCCAGGGAAATTTTGTTCTCCCATCTATACATCCATAGCGGAAACATACTACTGAAAACTGCTCGCATTCGGTTCAAGATACAGCGCACAGATTGAATCAGATTCATCCCGCAGGACGCAAGCTTCTTTGTATTCCTGCTGTGCTTTCAATGCCGGTTTCCGATGGTGTTGTCATTCGGCTCAAAATTCTTTCAATGAAACGCCTTATTCGACCCGCAACAAACAGCGAGTGAAGCTTTTTGTTGACGCGTTGTTCGCGAGGATCAATCAATATAAGCTTGAGTAAGATGTTGCAGTTCGTTTGATCGGTAACTTCCGATACCAAGAGATGGAACGGATCTCGTTAAAGCTCACCATCCAACACCTGGTCAATGGTTGCCTCCATTCAGCGGGCACAAGACTGTGGCTTTTCACCTAACCGTTGTTTGGTTAAGAAACCAGATATATCACTTTAATATATCATATTCCTTCTAGGTGAAAGGCATCATCTTATGTTCATTGCTCATATCTCACACAAACAGCGATGACGTCGCTGTTACCGCAGAGCTCAGAAACATGACCATTCAGGGCAGGTGTGAAAAGACTTGTGGTATGTGAACACCGTTGTCTATGCAGTACTGGTGCAATATGGTTGGAGATTTTTCTCAGTAACTCATAGATTGGGCGTAAGTTATTTTGTCCTTATTTCCAATACTCAGAAGGGTCGCTCACAGATTGCAGTCGAGATGCAGTTAAGGGCATTTTCTATCAAAAGTAGCAAGGCCTCTTACCTACGGCAAGACAAGGCGACATTGTGATATTGGCGGGAGACAGGAATGCTCCAGTGAGTCAGCTATCCTCAAATGAGGTGCGAGAATAACGCAGCGCAGCTCGCAAAAAGATGTAAATTCAATACAAGCTTTTGTAGGGATCGCCAAATCTGGTATTCTCAACGAGCTTTGGAGTTGGAACATTCCGCCGCCATGGGAAATTGCCGCAAGCTGTTTCGCCTGATCAGAACAACCTGTAAAATAGGCACTAGGTTTCAGTGAAACGATCTGTGAAGCTGACGGTTTGCCTATCGACAACCAAGAGCACCATCTTGTGCGCCGGGCGGGGCACGTTTAGGCAAAATCTAGCGTCAACCCCTCCTGCAGCTATTCCGGTAAGCTTCCGGTGACCTGTTACAGGAAATTCACCAACTGAGATGGAGATCCCCAGCGAAATCCGATCCTTGGGACGTCATAATGCGTCGGGCTCCGATGGGTTTTTTTCCCAGCCCTATTTAGCGATGGAGGAGGGAAATTGATCAGAGAACTTCAAGTTTTGTTCTGGAGGATCTGGTACTCCGAGAAGTTCTCCTCCTCATAGGAGGGTCGATTGTTGTCACTAGCCTCAAAAGAGCTTGCCCAGTGACTGTCCTAACCATAGGGGTATTGGCCTAATCCCCAGAGCGTCGAAACGGCTTGCGCTCATCATTGTTCGCAGGTTGTACAACATGCGTGAAGGGCAACCTCGTGAGGAACAGGCTGGATTTCACGCTGATCGTAGATGCATCGGCAAAACCTTCACCCTCCAAAATCTGTCGGAGCATCGTCCTACTTTCCAAAGGCCAAAGATCATCATGTTCCTGGACATTCGTGCAGGCTTTCATTCTTTTGACAGATCTGCACAATGACACTGTTTATTGAAAAATTGAGTATTTAAGATGTATGTGTCGGTCCTCGTAGAGTTGTACTGTCATACCTTCAATCGGGTTAAGGGATATGGCCGGTTTTCACCGTCCCTTCGTCATCTCCAGCCGAGTACGGCAAGGCTGTCATATATCCCCACTGTTATTTGCGAATGTTCTACAGAACGCCTTACCTGCTCTTTTAGACGATGAAGTTGAACTCATTCTAGGGTACGGAGATTTTGACTTGGAGTATGCCGATGATATCACTGTGCGGAGTGACAAGGCACAGGCATTTCAACGCGCGTTAGACTACTGGGCGATTAAGGTATTTGCGTAAGGTATTTACTTTGCCTTTTCCTAGTGCAAAACACTTCTTCAAGACTGGCAGGACTCTCTGCCTGCACCCACTCTTTGTGGTGACCGGTTAGAGTTAATCAACAGCTTCAAGTACCTCGAGAGTCTGATCACACCTGACAGGGGTGTTGGGGAGGATTTCACGTTATGAGTTATGAAAGCCAAAGCAGCTATCGCGAGCCTACCATATTTGTGATGCCACCATGACGTCCGGCTTTCCCTCAAAGGAAGGACGTACAATGCGACATTTCGTAGTGTTCTTCTTTAACGTTGCGAGACCTGGCCTGTCCGTGTTGAGGATGCCCGGTGATATTCTGACTTTTCGTTTTTGACGATCAATGTCTCCCGAAGCATCGCTCTAGTCCAGTGGGAATATCCGGTGAGGAATGACGAGTCGCGTCGTCGTGTGTTGGGTGCAGATAGTCGTCCTCTGACTGAAATAATCGCTCTTCATTGGATTCGATTGTTTGGATGCGTACTGTCTATGCCTATCCATCGTCTACCTTTTCGTGCTCTTTTTGCACCTACTGAACAAGGCTGGAGGAAGCAACACGGCGGTCAGACTATGAATTAGCTTAGAGGTCCGAAGAAGTTAGCCTCAGCTTTGGCCTTGATTGATGCTTCCCGCCTTCCTGGTTGGGGATCGAGAGATGAGAATTGTTGTAGGTCGGAGACGCTGAGAGATATGGCTGAGAATCGAGGTCAGTATTGCGAAGGCTTTATGGCCCCTCTGCAGAACTCGTTCCCCTTAAGTAAAAACAGAAAAGAACAAAGAAATTACGAAATGTTTACGGGCGAAACAGACGAAGTACAATTGGTTTGTCGCTGTTCATTATTCCTACTATTATTCCCCTCTTATCCTCCTTCTTTATGATTCCATTTATATGTTGTCTCCTTGGCAGCGTGCCGGTGTAATATACATGCATTTATGTGTACATATATGCGTATATATAAATATATGATTGGAATGGAGTTGTTGGTATATGTTTTGAGCGCATCCATGGAATGACTGCCTGTCTTGCTCTACGTTGTACTCGTAGACAAGTGATGTTTGTAGTTGATTTGACGTGGTCAATCGATGGCATAGCAAAATGCTATGAAAACCCCAACTGTGGGACCGACCCGTGCAGGTCCAGTTAGATTACGGGGTTGGAATCCAAGTGGTAGTTCAAGACAATGGATGATATCACACAATTCCACACTCCAGTGATGTTCTTGCACTCGAAATTTCTCCTTTTCTATACACTTCTTTGACCTATTTGCTTTTTAATCAATCTCCAACTATTTCCCATTCGCTCTCCTTCCCTCACTCTCTCTCTTTCTTGAGTGGGTGACACGATGAGGTAGAAATCAAAGTAGGACCAAGTTGGCCGAAGTTTTTGTTGGTTTTAAAATTGAACCTAACAGACACTTTCTTCAAACATCTGGGAACTGAAAGTCGTAACTGATTTGTACCGTCACGATTAACATAATACGTTTGTTTTTAGCTTTTTTTAAATGAAAATTGTTGTTAGAAAATTGGTCCCGGAAATAGTTTTCATATAATCAACAATTTCAAACTTGCTTCTCGATTGTACATAAACATTCACATCGGGATTGATTCGAATCAATGACAAGGCATTGGATACCACTAACCGGAAACAGCCGAAATCTCCATCAAAAAAGGAACAGTTGTTGACGGGTTTTAACGGATTTATGACCGAAATAAATATGATACGAACAATGAACAGAAGGTTACGTAAACTAAGAAGCCAGAATCACAAGAATGTAGGTGTGCTTGTTCAGCTTATAATTCCTAGCTAACAGTTGCCTTTTACGCATGATTCTTCAAAGATTCGTGAAGTTGGAATACCTCTAAAGCTCACATTTCATATGTTTGGCGCATAGCGACACAAGCAGCCAAAAAGGTTAGATAACTTGACTATAATCAACGAAAAAAGATTTGCTCCACACGGTCGGAAGAATTCATTTTCTCGTGGGAACGATATACGGAACGCAACCGTTTCTAACCAGTCACATTATATCATTTAATGCCTATTGTTTAGTCAGTAATGTCTCATTCGAAGAGGTAACTGAGATTCTTTGGTCGCGCGTAGATCACGTTGCTTCTGCTGCATAAGAACTCAAAAAGATAACAACGGTTTCCATGATCATTTACGTTTTGATGGCAACGGAAAGCTCTCTTGGTTCGGTCTTAGATGAGGTATTTAGGCGATGTTTCGAAACTGGGACCCCACAAGCATACATACTTCTATAGCCTTTATGCGCACAACAACATTTGTTGTAATCTTATGTGGGTCCGGTGAACTAGCTTTCCAACGACGTTCCAATTCGTAATCGAATCTGGAACGTAAATGTTTCGCATTATCCATAAATCTACTCAGACGTCTATAGAGATTTTGCTATGAACAAATTAGTTTGTGCATCACACAGTTAAAAATGCGTGCTGATAAAATGCCCCGTAGTTTTCATACTTTGTTCACGAACAGTGACAGGTTTTATGGAAATCACTTAAGACCATGGAGTCCGCCAGTCTGCTTTACCGTTCGGCTGTTCGAGACCTTCGCTCGTCAGATCCAAAAAGATAATAACGCAATTTTTTTCGGGTGTAATTTTCCACTAAACATGTAAATTTCTAATCCAAAAGGAGGCCATAAAAGTAGACATTATCAGGTTAAAAAATAACTTGTCAAAGATACTGATATCAGGTCCAATTGGACGGAACAGTATGAATTTCACCATGAAATTTGCCCTACTGAAGAATTTTAATGGCCAATAAATAAGCAATCATTCTAGAGCTGGCAACTATTGAATGAAATACGGTATTGTGTACGACTGTCAATTTTCTTGAGCAGTTTTCTGCTTGATAATCAAAACTAATTTTCTTCATGATTTTCACAAATTTTGTACTGGTTAGAGTGACTACAAATTGAATCCAGTTGATAATGTTTTCTGCAATCAACTATCACCTAGATTATCAAGCAAGAATGATGTCGCGATTTCTCTGGGTATATATTCAATTTCTATGAACATTTATCTTAAAAAAATCGCTTTTTTCTAAAACTTGGCATAACATGCACTCGTCGGAAAAACAATCACTCGCCAAAACAAAGTTTCAATCAGTTTTAACTAACATGAAGGCTTTCAACTGCGTCCCCAGTGCACTCGTTAAATCGGGGAACGGAGCACTGCTTCTGGTAATCAATGGGCTTATTCTTTGTGATCATAACCAAGAATGCATCATCAACACACTTTGCTAGTATGCGTTGTTTACGCATTCATACAGGCTCCCGCCTTCTGTGTCCAAATGACTTCACCCTGAACACCAAGGTGCCACGCATTCAACTACTCAGAGTTCGATCCACTTCGAATATAAATGGATGGCTACTAGTGACAATTTTGCACTTCCCACACTGTTCCCAGAAACCACTAGAAAAATGAACCATGAACGAGTCGGTATACGTGAAATGTAAACTGCCAAGTTTCGGGTACATCAGTAGTTTGAAAATTTTGGTGAAAAGACAATTATCACTCCAATATGCTGTAAACCGACGCGAATGTTGAAAGCTTTTGTCCACTCTAGTCGGAGTACTCATGTTCGGTGTTTTGCTCACCAAAGTGAGGGGAATTTTTCCTGTCGATTAACCTGAGGTTGATCTCTAAAACGTATCTTCAGAAGAAAGGTTACGAAAGCAAATTTGTGAATCAAAAAAAGACAATCAAAAAGTGGAAAACTTCAGTATTCCAAGGGGACCAGCATTCCTTTCACTGGCTTTCAAAGGCGATCACAGTGTTAGACAAATACTACAGCGGTCAAGTCAGACTGCCATGAGAACGTATTGTGCTGCTTCGTTATTAGTGCCACGTGACTCGAAACGGATGTCCACCAGATCTTACCAAGATAGACCCGAATCTTTATCTATCTAGTCGTATATTTACTTTTCCAATGTGTCTGGGATAAAAGTAAATCGACTGAACCGGGAGCCGACCGGTGGTGAGAATTTTAAAGCTTTCCCCGATACTACATGACACCTAGTCGGCTGTGAATGACTCGGTTATTGCAGACAGGCATTTCAAATGATAGACCGTGACAAATCTGGCAGTGCATTACCGTTAGTAGAAACAACTGTCATTGACTAACGTGAGTTATGCCTCGCCTCGTCCAAAGAAAGAACGTATTCACTTCCGATGATTCGGTTGAGATTTATTCTTCCTAATGGCTTTTTTTTCTTGTGCACTTTTGGCGCCCGTGTCTCCCTGTCAGTGTTCTGAATCAAACGTGATGCTGATGGATATAAACACTTCGGAAGTGAAGAAAAGTAGAATTTGCTCTTCTCTGTGAGTGAGCTTGTTCTGGACCGAAGGACTGCATGTTCGTCCGGAGAAACTGACCTAGGCTGAGTGCTATATTGATCAGTTGGCAGCACGGGGTAGAAAACGTTATTCCACAATGGATATGTTATGGGAAAAAGCCACTGAATACATAAGTGGATCTACCAATATGGGCATTTGAAATTATCAGCATGAATTAAGGCCACAATAAGATACTTCCTCTGATTGTCTAGTAACGCAGTCCTCTGATAGAGTAACGCTGACTTGCGGGAACCGACTGTAGTTATTCTATCCGAATTTGTTTGGACGTATTTTAGGAGCTGATCTGCGTGTCACTGATAGGGACGGACTCAGTCCGCTTGCAATAGCCCGCAAATTCGGACATTTGGGATTTGCACGTTGTCTAAATCAATTGGATTGGTCAGTCCGTGTTCGAAACATGCGACCCAGGTTCCTCGATCCGCCACTTAAAGCATTTCAATTGTGTGATTCCGCTTACCCTACATGGAGGCGCGATGTAACCGGACGAACTTACCTTCAAGTGAGTTTTGTTGTAACTTATGCATACGGAAAAAATTTTTAAACATTACGGTCTCATATATGCTCTTCAAGAGTGCAGGGTTCGTTGTGCATCATTTAGCCCATGTCTCTTAATTTTTAGCTACTTTCATGTACAAAGTGATGTATGCGTATATATGTACAAATGTGCAGACAAGTCATGTGTCATCTGAATTATGACGAAGAATGAAAACAATGGACGAGACAGTTGAAAGAAAAGGAGACAGTATGTATGGTTCTCTATCCTCCATTCAACCTGATCGGCTATTAATCGGGTTCTGTGAATCCTCTGCACGCTTGATACTACAAGTTGTCCAAACCGAAGTAGAGGACTGATTTAGGGTATCCTACACCCAACTTATGACCAAACGATTTCAAGCGCAAAGGACCTGAACGATTTGAAGGTTACGTAAACTACTGGGGGCCGGTGACTGATTCCACGGTTCACATGCTTTGTGGATGGGGTCAGAGATCCTGAGTGCTCAGTAAACACCTTCGCCACATATGGCTGTTTTTGGGTTGCAATCAGGGTCTAACCATCTCTTCCATACTGACTACTAAAGGCCAATGAACCCGATGGATGGCATCCGGCATTCGTGTTCGTCCGCGCATTTTAGTAGAAACATCTCCCCCATTAGAATGCTTTTTGAAACTCACTGAAGAGTAAACAATAACTCCGTCGATCAGTAGAATCTCATTTGAATTGTTAGGGGCGTGAATGGATGACGAGTCCATGGTGATTCGTGGGAGGATTTTCGTTGATCAGGCAAGGCTAACCTTCAGAAAGGGGACACAAGGCCCGAATGTATTGTTTTTTTTCCTCAGCAGTATATTTCGCATACAGATGGATGAAACACCTTTCCCCGGAAGCACACGACAGAAGAATACCGAGTACGCCTACCTGAAGAGCGGCAATAATCGCCAAGCCAGTTATGTGCTTCCGGGAAAATTTTGTTCATCCATCCGTATGCGAAATATACTACTGAGAAGAAGAATAATTCCGTCGGTTGATCGCATGGAGAAAGGTCATGCTAACGAGCTGGATAAGGAGCATTTTTTTGCGGATTCACAAAGTTTGTACTTGATCTTTCGAGATCATCTTAACACAATACCTTATTAAAGACGTATAGCAGTGTAAAAACATTTGATATATGTGTGAGTGTGTGTGCGTGCGTGCGTGTGTGTTTGCGTGTTTGCATTCACGCATGCGTATAATTCACCATCGATTACCTGTCCCAAATGCCGCTAGGCAAAGGTATTTGATGTAGCCGTTAATTCCTTTCAAGAACAAGGCAAACAGAATACTTTCTATCCTTTAAGTAGTGTGTTGAGTTGGAGGTGTATACTTGTCAACATTTCATATATCGAGAAGGAGAATGTTTGCACAAGATAATTCATTACATTGCATTGTAACGTGTTAGCTACGTTCAATTTCTCGCTTATATGCCCGACAATCTCATTAGAATAGTTTTAACATAATATTTTCTGATCTTCGGAAATAATTTTACATCAGAAATCTGGGAACCACATGGTTTTGGACTGTGTGAAGTAGGTTGGCATACGAATAACTAGCCGTGCTATTACTACAATCGATTAATATTTTCAACCCTTTTGGACAAAAAACCGTTTACCGTACAAAATTCAGTTTATCTTTGGATAAAAGCATGCCTGGAGGAAGCATTTTGATATCCGGAATCCATCCACCGTACCGATCATTGTAGCCTAAGGAGATGACAAGTTTCAACACTAGCGAATAAAATCCAAGGATACAAAGAATAGTAGCGAGGGTGATCACATTTACGGTGTTCGTGCATAAACGGCGAAACCAAAGAGTCATCATAAATGACTATGAAATTAACAAAAAATAAATTTCTACGGAAGACTGAGTAGTTTAAAAAACAGATTCTAACATTCCCTTGGAGGTGCCTACGAGAAGAATCAAATCAGTTTTCACACGTATTATTCTAAATGATAAGCATGAAACACTGATATATATATATATACATGTATATATATATATATGCTTTAGGCATGAGTGTAATGGAAAAGGCATTCCAGAGAACTCCCAAGGCCCACTATATAGAAAGAAAGAATTAGTTGCTGTGACCTTGAAACTTAGAATGCTACCGGCCCAAATGAAGCCCCAGGAGATCAGGTATGGCAACGGGCCAAGCAACAATGAATCGTCTCCTAACGCGTAGTTCCGTTTGGACAGCGAGAAATGTCTGCGCTAATTAGGACAGGCACAAAAGCTTCTCGGTTGATTCGTATGAATCATGTAATGAACAATTGTAATCTGTCCAGAATCTAGGTCGAGAAAGTAGCCAATGAAGAAGCGGATGACGGGGCAACCGATAGTGGGCTGATGGCACCGATCAGTAAGTAGGGCCCACTGACCAAGCGACTGAAGAGGCTATCGGTTCTAAACGGTATGGACTAAATCGAAATTTTGTGTACAGTTCTTTACTATAGCCAATCAGTATGTTACGTAAACAATCTTTTTGTAATAACAAAATGATGGAGAATGGATGCAAACATGCCTTTGTCCTACAACTAGTTTTCTCGATTAGAACAAAGTAGGCATCACGTTTCGCGTGACCGAGTGAGGTACGCAAATTTTAAAATTGTAACATTTAATTCATTCTTACAAAAAAACCTCTCTGAATTCCCTAATCTTACTCGATGTTCGTTTGTAAACTACTTGTCGCTACAATTTTGCATTCTCGTTTGCATATATGCGTGCACATGTTCGTGAATGACAGAAAACAACAAAATTACAACAATTCGCTGGAAACGGACTGAATGCACCGCCCTGGAAATGGCCAAATTTGGAGGTCAAATCAGCCAAGAAAAGGCAGTAAGCGTGATTGATGTTTGTCATTGATGATACCTTAGATAATGCCTTAGATAATACCTTAGAATCGTGCGATTTGGGCGCCGTAATAACCGGCAAACTCTAAGTGGTCATCTTGAGCTTGAATTTGCCTTGTTCGCGTTCTGCTGGTTACGCCCAAGTAGTCAGCACCAAGAAGGCGATGCGTGGCCTTTCTGATATATCGTGATAAGCAAAGAAGATACTTAAATTTGAAATAGAAAGTGACACCAATAGTGTTGTTTGCATATCGTCTCACTGTAGGTGCAAACCTTCACCAGTGAGAAAATTTGACTTAAGACACATCAACTTACACTTTACTTTTAAAAACAACCTAAATTGCAAGTGCGATGAATCCTGCCCAGTTGTTTGAAAAGTTCAGTACCCTACAAAAGTGTCCCCGAAATGCCTGACACAATGGTTGAGACAATTGCTGTAGATAATTCGCACCACATATCCGAATTCTAATTTTCGTGGGGAAATTTATCTATCGTCTAATGCTTGTTGAACTACTACGACAATAACAGCAAATTCATTGAACTGTGACAAATGATTCAAATACACTCGCGAGTTTGAGAAAAATTGGACGGATATAAATTGGATTATGAAGTGTGAGACGTAAGCTTGATCTTATCGGGAAGCGTTAAATAGGTCTGACTATCTAGATGCAACTCGGAATGCCAGTTTATAGGACTGTGATACCAAACGTGAGCTTCAATTTTGTCTAACGCACCGCTTCATAAAAACGCTGAGTTTTGCGTTCCTTGCTCACACTACTCACGAGTAACTCGATTCGGAAAAAAAATTACTGACAATATTCAGTTCAACGGTTAAAAACATGAACGTGTTGAAGTATGTGCAGTTTGATTTCCTGTAACCCGGCCTTGAGAGTAGGAAGCTTGCCTTCATTCGGTTGTTACCATGTTTCTGATAAGAGTTAGTTAATCCAGAGCGAGTGAAAAAAGAAAAGCAGAAAAATCGTGCCGAAGAAACAATGTTAGTCCCCTTGAATTGCCGGGGCATCAGTGAAAGAACGATCGCCACAAATTTTAATTTTATGCTTTGATTTTATTCAAAAAAACTAATCATGCCTGTGAGTACGATGAGGGTGGCACTAATTGTATTATTACTCCCAATTTTGTTCACCTTTGTTGTAGTTTCTCTTCGGTTTTTAATAACGAAACCCAATCATCAAATACTCGGCGATCACGATTTACCGCTTACGCTACTCATTGTGCCCGTTTGAACAAAGAGCATGAACAAAGAGCTTACCCGCTTGGCGCTTGCCCCTAAGAGGCTACGGAACGGACCATCAGGAATTTCTGCCCGGTCATTTTGAATGCTTCGTCTTTATCACATCCTTTGCTGTTTTTTTCTGTCGCAATGCTGATTCAATGTTTCAAAGTATTTTCCCTAGACATTGTGTGAATTTATTTGTCACTATATATATATGTTCATAAATCACCGGTGGTTTTATACTAGCCATCTCGAGGGGCACTGACGACGGAAAGCTCACCCTTAGCTGGTGTGACGCAAAATGCATTTGAATAACGAATTAACTAGGCTATTTTCTTTCTTTCCCGTTTGGCTGCATAAAACACTCACAATTTCCATTGTTTCGTTTTCCTTATCGTTCTTAGATACACAGACACCTAGCTTCCGCCCCCAAATCGGTGCTAGATCATTGTGTTACAAAACTGCTTTTTAGTCGAACGTTTTTGCGACACGGGTTATGTCCTTGTGCTATCGTTGAAAAAGCAAGCGCAACACGTTAGCCAATGGGCACGAATATGAAACTATGATGCAAAACTCTCAAGTCATTACGCAGCGAGCCTAACAAGCATTGTTTGGCTTCTAAACTAAGAAGCTGACTAAGGTGGACGATTGGATAAAATTTGGTGTAATGTGTTATTTCGGTTTCCCACAATGTTCCCTAGAATTGGCATGAATTTGAATCCCAAAAATGAGCTTTGGAATTTTCTCGTCAAATCTCAATTTTCAAGAAATGTACTTCATAGAATCGTACTCAAGCATCATATAGCTGGTCCCTTTGTTACTGCTGACCTATATGCACAAACATCCATTTCCATTTCCATCACAAGCCTGAGTATAGCAAACTAGAAAGTTTGGTCATTCGACTGTCTGAGATGTACTTTCGTTCACTATGTAAGGTGATTCCCCAAAAGAACACTGAAAAAAACTTGAAGGCGTCATGCGACTCTTTCGTCAGATTTTCTACTGTTCCACCAATCGTCTCGAGCAGTCAACATGGTGACGGTTGCAAGAAAAGTGGACAAGTCCGAATCATTTTGTCGTCTAGTTCTTCCCCACTTGGAAGCGAAAATTGCCAAGACATTTTACCCGACAACAAAAATCACTGCTTAAACTGATCTGTTTTGATCCCTATCCTGATATCCTCGACGTTCACCGAATTTTCGACTGTTCTTCCCATCAGTTCCATGATCACCCATTGCAATAGGTTTGTTAAATTTTAAGCTGGCTGAATGACTAAGGGTCAGTTTCCAGGACCTCGTGTGTGGCTCAGGGCGATCCGATCATCCCCTCTGATAACTCTTCGTCACCGATGAGGCCACACGATAGGCAAAGACTACCTCACGCATTCCTAAATTCACGTGTCAATAGGCATATGCTATCGTAGCCAGAGCTTCATAAGTACACAGGGAAAACAGTTATTTTACGCCTAGAGTTAGTGTCAATACTATCCACAAATATCTCTTCAGATGTGGCTAAAATGCGGATTTTCGCTATGAAATCTGATTGGTCAAATTATCCAAAGCTTTTGGTGACAATAGATGATTGGTAAATTGTGAAGTTAGGTTCTTGTATTGCAATCTGTAAATATGAAGCAATCGTGGGTCGAAATTAGTTCATGTTACTGAGATAGATGAAGCGATTGCCCGATTCTAGATTTCAGATGACTGTCAGTTTCTTTTACATGAGTCCACATTTCGAAATTACGGTTTGTAATTTGATAAGATCTTTTGGGCTGGTGATGGTGTACCTTCGAATTGGAAACAAAGTCCATTGTCCGTTTACTTTCGACATCTGTTAGATTTCGTGATAACGAAAAATTCCAGTTGCCTTCAGAGAATCTTGTTTATCATGAACTATCCAAATCGTGGCTGAGAAGATTCTACTACTCTGTATGACTGAAGTTCTAGTTTCTTGACTCCAGTGCTCCAACTTCTTTTGGGGAATCACACGTGTCACTGACACTGCATAATATCGATAAAGAGGATATCAAGCTAATGTCTCGACTGTTTCCAGTAGTCTTCTTAGAAACCATTACCATTGACAAATGTGTTTTCCATTGGAGACAACGCTTGAGATAGTTTTGCCGAGTGCCTGTGCAAGTAACCCCTGGCTGATAATATCACTCGCACGCATTCATACAATATACAATATGATTTTCCTTAAAACAACACAGTTTTGTAACTTTTTGATTGATACTACCATATGTGAGAAAATCAATGCTAAACCCGACCTTTGTGCCTATGTCTACCTGGCAGTGTAAACATGCATTTCGTAAACGCATTTGATTATGCTATGCAGATTAGTAGACTCGAACATGGAAAGACCTGAGTAGCTGATTCATGTGTAGCTCCATCAGATTACGTGAAACCCCGTTAACTTGCTGTTTGGTTGGATTGTATAAATCTAGTCTGTGAAGATTGTAATATTTACCCATTAGGGGCTAGCCGAAGGTAATATCGCACACCAGTCCAGTTGACTGCATTGAGAAGACTAGCAGTGCGCAAGTGGGTTTCATGTTTTGGCCAATGACAAACATATCTAAAAGGTAAGCTGGCACAATCTGATTGGCGAACTCCGCGCTGATCAATGAGGTTGTCTGCATTTCGGGTTTCTTCAGTCACTTACCGTGCACAATCTGCCGGAAAGATTTCTGTGACTGTTCGTTACGGCAGAGTTGTTGTGTATAGCATCAAGTGAGATGTACGATAACATTTCTCGCTGCGCACATCACATTTATGTTTAAAAATTAACATTTTGGGAACGTTTTGACTGTATTTTGTGAAACTAGAACGGTTTAATTGAATTGCAGAGATTTTCTAAAGTGATTGAAATAGCATTGATTTGGTAAAATCTACAATTCGCTGTGTTGATTCCAATCATTTGGTAAAAAACCAGTGTAAAATTCGCGAAGTAAAACAAAAATCAAATCTAAGAGGACAGCTAATGATTGAATGCTTAGCTAACAGCTGTGATTCCATTAACAGTAGCATTAGTAGTAGTAGTAGTAGTAGTAGTAGTAGTAGTAGTAGTAGTAGTAGTAGTAGTAGTAGTAGTAGTAGTAGTAGCAGCAGCAGTAATAGCTGTGGCATTACTACTACAACCACTACAACTAGAATCGCTAATGAGTAATGAGGAAGTGCACATTACTTCCCGTCCCGCTCGCGTTTCGAGGCATTTTGCCGTACAATAAGTGAAGTGGCTGCCTTTTCAGCACTTAGTCACGAAGAGATGGACGCGCATTTCACCAAAATGGACACCGTCCCATTTTCAGCCTTTAACAGCCTAGATGGCCCGAACTGTGGAACCAAACTACAATTCAACTGCTTTGTCCACTCGACAGAAGGCAATAAAACTCCATTTTCCCAACATCAATTGTTTGCTATTTCGAGACAGTAACGTATGATTTTCATCGTCTGTCGGTAATGCCGAATGTTGTTAGATCTAAGTCGACCCAATTGCAGACGCAAACGAACAGATACTTTATTGTTGGAATACAAGAGATATATAGTCGACTGTCAAACAGGTGAGCACGCAATAACAAACTCGAGTAAAAATAGTCAACTTCAAACAAGCAAGCAGTCTAGCACTAACCCCGGATTTGTATAACCCGATCAGTCAATCGGTCAGTCGATCATTTTAAGCAGAGCCCCAATTGCGCATGTATACCTACTGGCTGACCCGAGTACTTTTGTATAACAAAAGATCAATCACCGGGTAATGGCGTGGGCGTGAATGCGTGCGTGTGCGCTTGTCTGTGTGTGTGTATTCGTGTGTGTGCTTGATTGTGTCATATGGACAAAACGGTCTAGTGACCAAATATTCAAAACCATAAGCTACGACAACTAATCAGTATTCCGTTTTGTAGTGCCACAGTGCGCATTTTCGCAGGACATCGGACGATCAACAATTGGTCATTCGACACGAAAACTACATTGCACGTAACAGGTTTCCGCGATGAGTTGTGTGGTCGTTTGTTCGAGCGGTTTGTCTATGTTCCCTATAGAGATTGAGAAGCTTCCATTCCTCGCCGGTGTTCAGAGAATTGATCTATAATAATATTGAATAAGTTGATTCAACTACAAGGTTACATGGAAATGTTCAAAGAAAATTAGCTTGCGTATTTCGTTTACGTGTTTGGTTTTCACACGAGCAAGAAAACTGGTCAGCGTAACAGTGTTCCATTCAAACGAATGTCAATCCTCATGGATCGAGGTGGACAGTCGATGATATGACCAAAAAAAACGCATGAAAACATTAACCAGTGAACTGGTTCGTGTTGGTCCAGTTAAACTCTCGGATTAGGATTCATGAGATCCCTTCAAGTGACAGTTAGGGATAGTGGGTGATATGGCTCCGTGACATTCTGGCATCCGAAATTTCACACTTTTGTTCAAGCGATTATTTTGCAATCGATTTTTCTTCCTTTTGAGTCAGGAGTGTTGTGAAGTAGTAGCTAAAACCTGAACAAGATGAGACAGGGTCATTGACGACATAAACTGCAAACTGAACTGTCCAAACATAATCATAAACATAGTAGAAGCAAAAAATTTATTTCAAAGAGCTAGAGTATACGTGTACCTGCACCGCACCAAAAATGCTGAAAACGTCATGAAGCGGATCTCATTGCCATTTTTATATATTTAATGCAACCAATCTGTGAAAAAACCTAACTAGCTGTAATTGGTTCGGATTGTTGACGGTTGCCTAGTGATAAGTCGCTCGCCCGCTGGTTTAAAGGCCATGATTCAAGTCCTGATTGGAACAACGGAAACGGACCACCAGTGAGCTCTTTCGAGAGCGGTAGTCGAGTTTGGCGTTTCCAATATGCAAGGCTGACTGGATGACCGGAGAGTTTGGTGCATGAGAGTTCACTACCCTCCGCACGGAGTCCGACCATTAAGACTTGCAAAATCATGAAACACGGGACGGATACTCTTTGTAAAAATGTGTATAAACGCCTAATTCAGTCAGTCCAACATGAGTAATTGATAAGACTTACTCAATGGGATCTGGTATTCAATATTTCGAGACAAATAACCCGGATATAAACTTGTCGAAACCGGAAACGTGTTCCCGATTCTGTCGAAAAATGCGAGATTGGTCCTGAAACTCGAAACGTCGATTCATTACAAGAAAATCTAATAATGCTATTTTTGTATATTTCGTGTGTTTTAAAAGATTGAGCATCATTTTCAAGCTGAAATGGAACATCATAGCAACTCACTTTTATCCCAGTCAGAACATTCTGGTGTGAATTCATTTTTCTCCTACCGGAATTATTGCTAGCCCAACTCGTTCAATCCATACTGGTCTGTTCTATGCACCTGTCCCAAACATGCATCACTACTGTACGTGTCATGTCAATCTACGAGAAAAAGCCTGACCTCTCTGCGTGAGGCTTGTTGCTGGGTCGGTGGAATGCATATAAATATGTGCCAATCGCGCCAGTAACCAAATTTCGAACCCTGACAGTTTCATTTCGAACGTGAGTTTTCAGTTTATTATCATTTTTCAAATGAATATCGTATTTTCTGATTTTCACGAGTCCGGGTATGGGAATTCACAAAATGCAGCTGATCTATCATTCGTACATTGAGTCCTGATAAATGAGGGCTTTGAGAGGAGTGAAATAGGGAACGAAAAGGAACAAAAGTGCAAAACAACAAGAGTGAACCATACTACTTGTCAATATTTGTGGATAATCTCATTTCCTTCCTGTCCTGGCTAGTACCCAAGCCAGACCAGTTCGAAGATCGTTTCGGGCAGTTTGGTCCCGGAACGATTTGGCAAGGCTTCGAAAAGAGCTGTTTATGAGTGACAAAGCAAAGGATGGGTTCGATTCTGGATCACGTTGCTGCGTAGGGATGAGAAAGACTCTGCGTGGTGATTCACAAATGCAATCAAATTCATACTGACCGAGGGAGGTGGGAAAAGGGAAACACACGGTTAATAATTGTCACATCATGACGAGGTGATTCGAATTCCCGATTCTAAAGGTCCAAGAACAATACAAGAAGACAAGATTGATAATTTCCCGAAATGAAGGAACACGATGCTAGAGATCAACTGGGTTTTACTATTTGAAAAGACCGTTTGCAAACACGGTTTAGGATGTTCCATGTCCTATTGAAATTTGTTTCTACTCTGAAAGGAATATATATATATATATATACTGACAAAGAATTATCAACAAATCACAGATGTGTTTCTTCTGTGGACTCTTCGACCAACAGCTTCCATGCACAATCCTGACGCCACGAATTCCATTCTGGTGAGACATACCAATTCGGAGTGTACAAGTATGTGGATGTTTGGACAAGAGAGCACCGGGTACGCATACGTGACGAGCGACAATAACCGCGAAACCGGTCGTGTGCTCCCGGGCAAATTTGCCCACTCATCCAGATACTACTTACTGCTGTATATATATATATATATATATCCGATAACGCAAGAGAACATCATTCTAGTTGGTTGAACCAAGATCTGATCAAGAACGGCAAAGGCGGCGATCAAAAGTGCTCCAAAGAATCACATCACGTAACCAACTTTACTGAGGTCATTTATCCTGTCTATCAAAGGCTGAATCCTGGCCACCGTTAAAACTGACTGGTGATACCTGAGTTAAATTCGGAAAAGTAGCATCCAACGACTGACTAAACAGACTTCAGTAGTGATTTGTTATGTTCGATCTTAAAAAGTAGCCCTTCTAGCTGAAAGATACTCGCCAGAAGAATCAATTGATAAGCACTGGACACGTACCGTACGTGTAATAGACCTGAAGCTACTAAGTTCTGTATCCCTTTAATCGATGTAGTATTTCGTTTCAATGTGCGATTGGGGAGGATGGTGTGCAGCTACTCATTATAGGATATTTAGTAAACTAGAGTTGAATGAACTTTGGTAAGAGTCCGAATGTAATGACTGCAAGATTGATAATAACTATAACAGTATTCACAACATTGTATGCGCTATTGATGCGTGTGACCTTGAATTTCGACAACCATACTGTTTCTCAGAGTATTTCGGAATCGATGCAAAACTATTCGAAACTTCTTGAAAACCAATGGAAATGCTCAACCTAATTGCTGTTTGAGGTCTCGTTCATGTAGGCCTAAAACGTGACTCATCTTGCAGGAATTCGTTTGCGCGTATTTACTGCAATGTGTACTGAGTATCGGTTCGTTACGCTTGCTAAATATTGTGCAAGAGACGTAAACTTACTATTCATTTCCGAACATTTCTGGCATAACTATTATATTGTGTACGAAATGGTGTAGAGGTTAGTTTCCCGTCAGTTCCTTTGAACCTATCTGCTTAAAACTTGATGAACGCGTAGAAATCGAATTCTCAGCGATGCATTCCGTTCAGCATTGTTTATTTCTGATAACAATTACTCGATCGCAATGAGTTCGGCATATTCATTATACCACTTACAGATAGATGTTAGTACCTGGGTGCACTTGTATGTGTTTGTTTGTTGCTATTGCTACTGGAGACGATAGTGAGAATACGAGTACGGTGAGCGCATCTAAGTGCGAAGCGAGAGAGGGAGTTAGAGGTCGGAAATTCAGATCACCTTCAAGCAGTCCAAAAATCATGACACGGATCACTCGCGGATGCCAAAGAGGGGGGGGGCTGGAGGTGGTGGTGGTGGTGGTGGTGGGAGGAGTGTTTGTGTAGATAAGTTCCGTTTTAAATTTTGCTATTCGGTTCTGACGAGATGTGTGTGTGTGCGTATGTGCGGATATACGCATGTGTGTGTGTGTGTGCACGTGCGTATATGTACGAGTGGTCTGTGGTCGGCGTTGCCACGTGATCTTTTCGGGAAGAGGAGAGGCCAGTAGGTTAACCAAAGCTTGTTTTTTTTCAGTCGGATACACGTGCCAATACACAGAATTGATGGTAGGTATCCGTCCGTACATACGTGCTTGCGTTTGTTCCAGTGTATGTGTATGTGTGTATGTGTGTGTGCGTGCGTGTGTACGGGCACATAAGTGCCAGCTGGTGAGTGATGGATGTAGTCAATTTGGGCGGTTTGGACGTCAATCGCCAAAGTATAGTTTCTTTGTCGTGAAGTAGTTTGAAAAGGAAACCGCGCAATTGCATTGTTCGATAGAAAATCTAACCACACAAATATGGTAGGATCGCGCAATAGGCACGTGACTGAAAATTGGAACAGCAATTCATTGCTATGTATGAATGTAAACATTTCCATTCGGTGGCAGAGATGACCTCATTCTCGTCATCGAAGACTTATTTTAATCAACCAGTTCATTGTGTAAGTTATTTGGTCAGATCACGAACGGTTGGAAAGCATGAATTGCCCGCACGGAATTGGTAAAACTGTTCTGAAGAGAGAGGTTAATCAAGGCAAACGAAAAGTCGGCATTATAAAATCCACATCAATTTTCAACATGCTCCTAACTCAATTAGGTTACGATAAACTTAATCAGTTTGCTGCTACGACAAACATTTGTTTGGAAGTTATTTTGGGACAAAAATAAGTTAATCTGTCAAAGACAAATTTACGCAGTTAACGTACAATGATGACCATTATCTGGACGAGGATGTCGACGAGTGAAGATGAAAATCCCAATCAGATGATTCGGGAAATGATGATGATTATGGCATTGATGGGGATTCGAAAGATGTCGATGATGATGATGATGATGATGATGATGATGATGGTGATGATGATGATGGTGATGCTGATTCCAGTGAGTTGGCTGATCAAGGCAATGCTAATATTGAAGACGATAGTCATGCGGATTTTGTTGCGGATGACGATGATTGCATTGTGTTGTACAGACTTTTACATACGAAAAGTTCAGTCAAAAACACGAGGGTAAAAAAATAGGATAGGAAAAATTTTACGCTCGTCATCTTGTAAAAATGTGAAACAACTCATCGAGGAATGATCACAGCATATTATGACAGGTTGCTTAGAAATTCGGCTAGAACACAAACACGATTTGTCGAAAATCATGCGGAATATGGGACAGTGGAATTCTTATAGATATCGATTCTAGAGGGTATAGAACGAAAAGCGGATCGTGTAGAAATATGAGAGCGACACATTGGAAGATCGTTGTGCAGAGAATGCGTGGGATCAGAAAGAATTATGTGAGCGAATTTCTCACATGCTGATAAGTGTTGATCACATAGATTTAGGGACAATTCAGTCAGTAGTATGAAGGACACACGGCTAATAACTGATATCCCCCGGTGAAGAATTTTAAAGTCTTTTTTAAGTAAACCTGGAAATATAACTGGAGAACAGTAAAGAAGGATTGGAAAAACGCATTGGCATACAAATCGGGAGATGGTGCTTTGTTTCATCCCGTAGTGCCGAAGCTTTCTGATTTAAAATGACAACATAGTTAGAAATGTGAGAAGTCCACTTCAGATTTTTATTAATGGTAACTCCTAAATATTTCACAGAAGCAACACTGCGAAGGGTTCTTGAGTTGCAGGAAGACGTTTCGGATGGGTAGGCTGAATGAAAGAGAAACAACAGACATTCGAAACATTTAGATGTGTTGAGGTTTAAACCAGCTCGTGCAGAGAAATCGTAAACAGAAGATAGGTTTTTGGAAAACTTTGAAAATCATCGTTGTTCGAAATGGATCGAGAGAGGGCAACATCGTCAGTGCAGTGAAACAGGTCACAGGAGGACCTATTTGATAAGTCACTGATGTAAGTAGAGAAGAAGAACGGTGCACTGGGTTCAGTTAGTAAAGTAATCTGACAGCCATGCTAATAAAGGTCTGGGATAACCAAATGTCTCTAGTTCGTGACGTACAAGAGACCGTAGGCAGAATCAAATGCCGACGAATAGTCTATAAAGGCGCAAGGCACAGATTTCATTTATACGTTTAAGGACTTACAATTGTGGTGAATGAGGGATGCGACAGCGTCCAAGTTGGACCCGTTACATTTATAGTCAAACTGGAAAGGGTCGTGAGGAGGGTACATAAGAGAACTTGAGCGCTTAAGTATAACACGCTGCGTCAGTTTAAGACCAGATGCTAAGGCGAAAGTGTTTTCTTAAGGCAGCAGAACTTCTAGATTTAGGAATGGGAATAATAGTGACGGGTCTCCGACAGTCAGTGGTAGAAAACGAACTTAATAACGAGTTAATCAGAGCATAAATGCATCTGTCAGATCCACAGCACCATGCCCTAAAGGAACTGTGGACAGACTGTCAAGACCAACCCCTGCGGTGATTTAAGCGGTTCGAAGAAGGTCGAGCACTTCCACCCCAGTAAAACACTTAACTGTCATATCACCACCCTGTCCAAATATGATCAGGGTATAAGTGTAAGAAAGAATGGATGGACAGCATGGTTGATGCTATCGACATGCGCAATTTTATTCCTCTTCCCACACAACGGTCGAATGTCTTGCCACCGGAATCGATTATTGTTACCACTCAGGAGTTGGTTGACGATTTTAGAGGTAGGTTGGAAATATACCGCACACTTGTTTTATTACGGGATTTGTAGAAGTATTCCTTTTGTCTTCTTAGAGATTTCAGTCTCTAGGTGGAGATATGGCCATTTGAGACGACTAATGTTTCTAAGGGACATCAGATATCAAAGATTGCGTTGGTCGTCTCTATGA
This sequence comes from Fasciolopsis buskii, assembly GCA_008360955.1. NCBI lineage: Eukaryota > Metazoa > Platyhelminthes > Trematoda > Plagiorchiida > Fasciolidae > Fasciolopsis > Fasciolopsis buskii. Next base: position 216,239 of record LUCM01006241.1, read on the forward strand.
AAAGTTGGACATTGTCATCGAGCTGGGGTTCAAAAGAGAAACAGGCAGATGCGGGATTTCTGAAGAAGAATAAGGTTGCTATGTGAAACGTTACGGAGACGAAGTTGGATTTGATTTGTTTGCTCAAAGGAATGGAAGGCAGACCTAGAGTATATCTTGGGCCTTAACTGAAGCAGAAAATGTTCACTACTTGAAATTGGAGCACGCAGTTTCAGGGCAAATAAATCGGGATGGTTGGAAATCATTCTATCTAAAATGGAACCACCTCTGGTGGGAGAAACGCAGAGGTCAATCAAATTAAACACAGTCACTGGTAGGGCAGATGCATGATTGAAATCGCCCACAATAGTATGCAGACTATCCTCAAGACGAGGAACAATAAATACTAGAAAAGAGCCAAAAAAGAATGTGGTATTTTGTTGCAAGCTAAAAGGAGCAATATATAGGTTCGTTATGATTGTACTGATATGGCGAGAAAACCTAGGATGACACTGCATCATGAGACAGTCAATTCCGCTTAGCGAGCAAGCATATATAACTCCGGACTTTTTGGACCAGAAGGAGTTCATATATATTGCCACAAAGCCTTCAGTCTTCTTGTCCGAAACTCTGTCCCGCCGATGGGGTCCGAAGCTGTCTATCGACACGAATGAACCAGCAATATCCGGGTTCAGCCAAGTTTCCTGCATGCAGATGGCACAAGTGTGAACATGGATCGGTGATTGAAGTGTGATGGACAGATGCGACATTTTTGTAAACAGAGATCGGATGTTGGTACTCAACAATGCCGGAATGGGCATCTAGGCCGGAAGGGTGCATTTAAGAGCTGCCTGTCAGCCAGCACGAGTGCCTCTTTTAGATGAATAAGATCTTTGAGGTGCAGCAATGCGTGATTCCAGCCCATGTTGAGAAACAATACGGTTTTTAAACAACAATAGGAGCCATCGGAAGCCATAGTCGAACCAAATATCCGACGAGAATACGACGAAATCACGATGACAGAATTGTAGTGCAACCAGTCAAAGGTAGCTCGCCAGATGATGACGATATTGACAATGAAAATTTTATCGATAATAACGACGCGGGTGATGAGGTCAAGAAGGAATCGGGTGACGGCGATGATGAACATGGTTCGGTTAATGATGATGATTATATTGATCCGAAGGTTACTGATTTCATAGAATATGATTATGTTTGTACTTACTGTGTGAACCGTTACGTTCAGATAATCTTATGATCGAATAATTTACCCACATTATCAAGTAATATTGATGTGCAACTCGACTTCCAGTGACTTGCCGAATGGCCGAAATGGGGCTTTACACGATATAGTCCATCATGTTTAGTAAACTCCTTAGATTTGTTAAAGTCAAGTTAAGCTGACGATTACAATTCATCAAAGTTCAAATACAAAACCGTATTGCATGTCATTTGAAATAATCTGGTCACGTGAGCATAAGCTATCACAAAACAGAAGTTTTAAGAAAATGGGATAAATAATGTTGGAATAAGAAGTATGTATTGTATTGAGTTCCCATCTCTAAAGAAGTGGACCTTAGGGCAAGAACACGTGTGTTTTGTGTGAAAATAAACGAGCGTAATAGATTTCTCCTTGTTCAACTTAGGAAAAGTGAATTGCACTCCTCAAAACACTATGAGGCTGAGGCATTTCCATTTTTGTTGTAAGTGGCATCGCAGATGGATGAAGGAACAAAATTGTCTCAGAAACACGTGGTCGGCACTGCCAGTTATTGCCGCTCATTAGGAACCTACATTATTACCATTATTATTACGTTATCACCCTTATTATTGTTATTTTTACATGCACTATTATTATCAGCCATTATTGTGATTCGTAAATGGGACCATCATGTATACACAGTCCTAGGGATCCAAATGACATTCCAGTGTACAGTTTGAAACTTCTTTAAGTTGACGTTGCTAACCGTCGGCCACTCTCACCTACGCATCTGTGTGGATGCGTATGTGTGTGTGTGTGTATCGATAAAGATGATTGGTTGATGTTGAAGATAGCCATGACTATGGTTACTAACATATCAAATCCAATTTGATGACTCAAATAAGGAAAAAATCAATATTGTTTTTCGAATGCACTGACCGACAACGAAGCGTGGCGTGCGATTGAAGCGCTGGTAATGGATCAAACAAACCCCGAATGTGTGAAATTTTATTCCCCAACCCCGATCCAGTTTCTCGCTTTTTTCCCAACTCAGAAATGTAACACCGCCCAAATATAACTACTGAGCAGATAATCCTCTGTTTGGATAAACCATTTAGGTTTATTCTCTGTTCATCATCTAGGAATTTCTCATAGTTGAAATATGATCATCTTCTTTTGTGCTTTACACTTTCGGACGTAACAACCTAGCTTAACATTGGGGGGCCCAATTGTAAGTTTTGAGCACAATAATCAAAGTCGACAAAATATGACTTACTCTAATCCGATTATTTTCGAATGTTACTCACAAGGGAAACGCCTAATCTCGTGACCAAGATTAAAATGATCTTGGTGATCTGATTCTCATCGTTGCTGTTATCGTCGAAGTTGCTATTGTTGTTCGCCTTATTCCTTAGATCTGCGAATCAGCTGTCAGATTAGTTGACCGCGGTGGGTTGACGAATCCTCTCCTGTGGCCACTTTGGGTTTCACGAATATTTCCCGAATTTTGTAGTCACGAAAACAACGACGGAACGTTGTCAGGGCCAACCACCTTCCATTTGACTTTTGTTCTTTTCAAACTAGTTTGTTCGATTCAACTTTGAATCCAAAGTAACATTGCTCTTGCACGAACCTCTATGCATCGTCTGACTATTTACTCAGCGGAGGTTTTCATTCACTGTCACTCAGCCTGCAAGGACTGGAACGCCACAGATACACTAACTTCGAGGTTTATTAAACTGCAAATCTGTAAAGGTCTTCTTTCAGTACTCTGCCATGGAAAAAGCTAATGTTTCGTTCCAAAACCCATGAAGCATTGGAGTCATAGTCATTAGAAGTACTCGGTTATTCTTGAATTGACCTACTGAGGTCGAGCGGCCAATACCTAGTGTCTTTGGACGCGTATATGGCCCATTCAAGTTCTCTCATCACATCGCTTATATTCTCATTTCATAACCTGTGACTACAGAGAAAACGTCTCACAAAATCTACATTTTTTTGCATAACAAAAATAAACAGCAAATTTATTATTATTATTATTATTATTACATCTGTTTCATCCCCGGTGGTCTGCCAAAGTACATGTACACCCAAGTATGGGACAGAATGAGTTAGACTGTGTGCTTGGTTTTGCACATCAGAACGATTCCATGACACCGCATTAGTTACCTCCGACTGTAATTTGTCGATATTACCTCTCAAGTCCGAATCTTCTGGCTTACAGCCACTAGGTAGGTGTCCGGGACTTCGTAATCACTTGGTACTAATCAATGGAAACTGGACTTCCGACCATCAGCTTGAGAAATGTGACTCTCGGCGAACGGTTCCTGACAAAGTACTCTCGAGTGCATGAAATCGTTGCCGAATTGAAAAAATTACCATGGCTGCAAAATATCAGCACTGACATGTTTTGGGGTCAGCCGACTGATCAAAATTCCCATATCATTTGGAAAGCATGCAAAATTCTACGATTTTTTAGGCTAATTCATGTCGGGATGCTACTGAAAATGTCAAAACCGTACTGCGAATGGAAGTATTTGCAATTTGACGCTGAAAAAAATTTGCACAATAATCGAAGTAATTCACCATGTGATGTCATCGTTCGATTCACCAGTAAGAAACCATGGAGGCACTGCACAGCAGTTTCATTCTTGGTAGGAATCATCGTCCTACTTAGGATATCTGCAAAGAAGTCATCTATGAGTGAGGGTCGATTGCTGTGAGCTAGCGGACAGTAACCGTGCAAATCAGTGACGGATAGGTGCAACATGATGTGGTCAAGTTCAACAAACCGTTCAGAGCCTGCCCGGTAGAGTAATGGCTAAGGCGTTCGACTCAGAGTCGTTCGTCCCGGGTTCGCGACTTTTTTTCGCGTGCGGTGGATATGCACTGCTGATGATTCCTAACAAGGATGAAGCAGCTGTACAGCGCTTCCATGGTTTCTTTATGGTGAGTTGAGCGACGATATCACATGGTGAATTATTTCATGAAAACATTCAATCTCCTACAACTAACATGTTCGAAATAATCAAAGTGTTTGTTCCAGTGAACGTAAATCATAAAGCTCCATTTGATTTAGATGTGAGTAGCTGATGTTTTCCATTTTATCTTGGTTACATTCATCTCGCTTTCTAATGATACGGCCGTGCACGTTGGCTTCAAATAAATGAGTTGAGATCAGTTAACGGTTACCAACAGGGAAATTTAAGCTACCGTGCTGAAGAGTATGATTCAAGCTTTTCTTTGGATTAGATAGCCGTGATGCTGTTCACGTGACCGAAAACCGTCTGAACTCCAACGGTCCCTTGCTTACTTTCAAAACTACTCTAATGGATTTGCCTTTGAAATTCGCTCACAACGTACATGTGAAATTGCTTACAAATAAGCTTAGATTAATTGATAACAAACCTTACACACCTGTGTGCTGAAATGGCGTTTTCTTAGATGAATTATTTAGATTGACCGTTAGTTGTAAAATTGGATCACGAACTTTAATAGAAACGGTTTGGATACTGTTGTGTCTGGATTATTGGTCACGTAGACATACAAGCATGTATGTGTGAACTTGTGATTCACAGACTGTTCGAGACTAACATGTACACGCATGATTTAGCATCTATCTATACACGTCTAGTTTTGTCCGACTGAGTTATTCAATTAGTGTGCTGATCAATACCATTCTCCTGTTTGGAGGGCCCTTTCACGTTTAACAGTCCTTTTGAATTGCTCATCGTTTAAAGGACTGGTTGCGGAATAGCTCCGCGATCAGTGCGTGTCATTCGAACAGGTACCTCTGTTAATGAATATTGATTTATGACGACGCCAACAGCAGTAGCAATGGATGAGTAGTGCTAAATTTCAGCAGTAAATTATATTACGAAGTACATAAGCAAAGCATTGCATCGCGTCACAGTTTTCGCTTCAGATGATATATATATATATATGTATAATACACATATGTACATATAGATATATCAGAGTTGAGAAGGCGTACACTGAGTTAATACGTTTATCGTGACGTTTCGATCCAAACTAGGACTCGTTGTCAAACGTGAATGAGTGATATATATATATATATATAAATATATAATATTTATGAACCCCCTATTCTACTGGTAATCTGTAGCGTAAAAAAAATTGTTTTTGACCTAGGCAACAGATATGGGGACCATGGGAATTTTGGAGCATTACCTAATCAATTTTTTGTCCAGTTTCTCGATTTTTGCGCCCCTTATTGGACGTGATTTGATCTGCTGCTTTGAATCGATCGTGTTTTTCGTTTCAATTAACACATTTTGGTGCACGAGAATTGGAATTCTAATCAGGTGGGTACGTTTTACCAAGTATGTGGCTTTCATGCTCTCGTGTGACAACATGCGGTTGTGTAACGCTTTCCAAATTAGTGCGGTCTAAGTACGAGGTCGCGTTGTGTTTTGATGTGCAATGGAAATCTACACAGAAGCGGTTTGCGATAGACCGGCAAATCTGATATATTTCACTTATAATTTTGTCTGTCGAGATCGCGTTCTCATCATGTTCGCACACGGCCAAAAGCACTGATGGCATAACCCAAGAGTAGATGAAACACCATTGTGAAGTGAGTCAACCGTCTAGCATCGATATCGTTTGATCAGTCCCGTCTAAAATGGAATCAAATTCCGATGAAATAATCTGGTCGTTTGTTGCATTCATAAAAGTTGTTGTCTAGTTCAGAGTAATTACCATTTAGTCAATTGCTTCAGCTGAACGCAGTTCAATTGTCAATTGGTCTTTCAGAAAATGACAATTTAAAATGTATTTATTTAATTCTCTTGAATTCATTGTGAAAAAATTAACCAGGGTCATGGGCCTTGGACCAACAAATGAATCAGGTTATCGGACCCTTATGTCTTTTATCTCCCTGGAACACGAACAAGTTCTGGAAAAGGGTTTGAAAAACACCGATGTTATGTGTTATATGTTAAATCTTTGTGTGTTTACTTGTCTATTCTACCCTGTAATTTGGGTCTGTCATCCGATCGCCCATGGTTAATAAATTACAATGGAGAACCAAACAGTAATTCATTGCCGAAGGGACCGATGTTCACGAGTGACTTTTTTCGGCTCATCTACCCTGGATCTGGAGTCTCAGAAGTTCATCACACCCTGGGATAAAAACGTAATCAATCATTCGAACCGCGTGACTCAGAACTTTAATAATAAACTAAACCGAAAGGGGTATGCATTTCCAGTGAAGGCATACTTTTCTCTCTCTCTCTCTCGGGCACGCTCCTCTTTCGATTGGTCTCATTCGCGCTCGAAAGACCGTAATTGTTGGTCAATTGTAACTAAACGAATGTTCCACTGTCCATGTTCCAGGGTTTCCGGATTTATCTTTTATCTTTTACTTCCTTTTTATTAATGAAACAACAATGTACATCGATCTTCAGGAAGGAGGCCGCGGACAGAAGAGGGCTGCCAAGTGGGAAAGTCGACCGGCGGTGGAAGGATTCGAACCCACGACCTTCTCGTCCGAACGCCACGACCTAGTTCGCTTGGCCCCCGCAGTCTAAGAATGACTAAATCGGAACCAATCATCATGATTAACCTTTGGAGAAAAACATACCAAATTTGATGCTAGTAGCCCCGTCAAAATCAGACAGAACGAGTCAAGGAATGTGTTATTATAGAATTTAAATAAGTTGTACTCAACAAATGATTCAAATTGGCTATTGGGAAAAGTGATTTTTAGCGGAAAATATGATATGCTCACAGCATATTTTCTTCAAAGTTAGTTACTGTTCTGCGTGAGCGCCAAACCTAACGGTGAGATTCGTTGGACCAAGATGCAGCAATTTTCATCAAGCGCGGTAGAAATCGCCGGCAGCGTGATCCCCGGAAAGGCATGTGTGAATCGAACATCATGACCGCTAAGCTGTCCACATCATACAATACCTGTATCAACACTTGGTTTGATATGGTCGCAGACTATTGTATACGTTAGATAACCTCTGTTTACAAGCAACGATGACATTAGAGCTAACTTTCCAGAACGTTGAAACTTGATTGCTTTCATTGATAGAAAACGTGGTCCAGCCGTAGGCGATGATTTACTGGTGATCTTGTGTTCATATTGATGATGCACACAGAAACAACTTGCAGCCAACCAAACTTTTCTACTATCAGTTTTTTTAACAATGAAATTATGTTCATCAGTTTCAAAAAAGGCGCACATTTTTTGTTTTCTTTGCATGTTTTTTCGCGTTCTCTTTCATCACGTGCAAATTGTCTTGGGCCGGCAAAGGGATACGTTTGTTTGTGTACCATTTGAATAGGTTTCTACCACATGGACCGAGGCGAAAACAAGAACAAGATCCTTTTAGCAGCCGCTATCCATATCGGCGGCTATGGAGATGATGAACAGACAAAAATGTACGTGTACTGATGAGGATACGGGCACGCAGGTCCTGGGTGTCTTGATGCGATAAAATTCATTTAGGATAGCCGGTCTCAGGTTCAGACAAATTGTACGTGTTCGGACAACATTCGTTTGCATTTGGGATCAAACACATGTCTGGGTGTGTTCAAGCCAAGGTTTGACTGTTCCATTCTCACTTAATTCGGTGCGATCGAATGAGTTGAGTACAACAAACTTCATCAGTGTTGGTTCATATCACTCCAATATTAAAGCCGGGAAAAGGAGTGCAAATGTGGATCGATTGGAGAAATGCGAAATGAGACTTGGATCATGGGACTTAGAGATATCCGTCGGGGCTCGAGAACACAATGTCTGAAAATCTAGTGAGTCCGTCAAATGGCCGAAAAGTCTTTCCATGGTCCATTTCAATGATCACAAGGTTTTACCAACAAAACAATATCCTTTCGTTTCAAGTCAGGAAGGTAGGCTGGGAAAAGTGTTGCCTGGAGGTGAGAATTACGGTCTTAACTCGTTGAGGTGCAAACGTACAAGGAAGGTACTTTGAACTTTTTCAGACGAATCGACAAGAAATAGAGTGTGTACACTCTGATGGACCCAAAGTTAACAGGCTTTATCTATCAGACGTTGTAGGTCAAATTTGTCCTTCCTTAGCTAGCGAACAGAACGATCTTTTCGAATGTATACCTCATTAAATGCTGGGTGTTGGAGATTACTGACGCCAAATAAATGCCGGGAACGAAACCGAAGAGATAAAGGGAACATTAATACATTTTGTGCACATTCCGTAGTAGAGAATGAGAAGAAGACCGGTCGTTGAGTCCAGTGGAAAAAACATCGTTTGGCAGATGACCAAAGCATCTTTCAGCATTGTAAAACCGTCGGGCAATTGTTATCAGCATAAGTTTAACCAAGAAAATTGAGGGAATAAAACTAGAAAAGAAATGGGGACAGGATGAAACTACTGATTGCTTATTCTTACCGAAATAAGTAAACTGATTACAATTATAAAAATAATCACGTAAGACATTTAAAAGATTTCGATTAGTACAGTTTTTCGTGGAAGATATGAAGAATATCCTGTGAGCCAAGCAGCCAAAAGCGTCAACATAATCAATCAAAACAGATCATCAAGAAACGGAGTGACTTAGTGAACAATATAACTTGTGGCATTAAGTTTAGATGCGGAAGATTTAAACGTTGTCCGCATGAAATTACTGCTTGTATACTACTTAAAATGCAACTAGGGCTTAGGTTCCTGGATAGCTTCAAACCTACTGAAAAGCAGACAACAAGTCGACATTTTATACATCCTTTTATGGGAATCAGCCTTATTCTAACAGTTTTCCTACAATGATAGGATGATTGTGATTTGAAGATAAGTTGAAAAGATTGGATAAGGGGGCCACAAGGTGAGGCGCATATTACTTTGAGTAGTAGGGAAGAAAATAAATAAATTCGACTCACGAGATTTATTGCTTTAACCAAAGCTTTTAGGACTAAGTCCTCCGAGAAATCGGGCATTTCCGTTAGATGCAGCTAACATTGACGAAGTGAAGGGTAACGAAGACATTTCGAAAATTGTTGATTCTTGGATGGTTCTTGGATCTCCGGGTTCGATTTCGATTTTGAGTTACATATTTGTTTCAGAAAAAAAAAACATTGCAAATCTTGCGGCAGCTCTAATTATCCAATTTGGAGGAGGAGGTAGGAGAGGTGCCCGCGTACAGTTTGTCCAACAGATTAATCTAAATTTCAATAGCCGCCGATAGGCATTTTACATGACGTACCATACTATTTTTGTGGGCGTTTTCTTTTCACTCGATAAACTCGGTGGACGAGAACTTGTCGGCCAACAGACAATAGAGCAGGAGTTCAGGTAGTCGGTTCGATGTTTACCCTACTGTGATCCAGCCTAAACAGGATACACTGAGAATCCAATAAAGTTTGCCACATCTGCACCAATCATTCAAGTGTGCTCGTGTACAAACATGCCAGTTGGGATAAGTAGGCAAAGATTAGTGATCAGACTTTCAGATGAGAACATGTTTAGGGGTTGAGAACGTATTTGGAAATGCATTGTCAAATGGAAGAAACTGTACAAAGAATGATTCGAAAGAAATGCTAAGGCTGTTAAAATTGCGGGAATATTATCTACACAATGGTCAATATAAGTAGTGAAATGATTGGATAGTAGTTTATCCAAAAGTTGTACAAAATTGTGCTCTTGGATATCAACAGCAAAACAAAGACGTAGTTTACTGAAATGTAATAAAATACCGCGGTTTGCAAAGGACAGAAGTTTAACGGATTCTTGAACTGTTAAAATGAAGTGTGGGACATAAAGATTTGGACCGAAAGTGACAGACGTTTGAAGGACGATCGCTCCCGAAAACATCGCATTCATCAAGATGAATTGCTTTCTCATCAATGTCGACAGACAACCAATTTTCTTGCAGTCGAATTGCTCCAAAATGTTCAACGTGATTCTGGATATCAAACTCGGCTGTCTCATCAAATGAGATGGTTTACGTATTCTATCCAACGAATGATATCTGTAGACAAATCACAACCACTCCCGGTGTTTTCTTGGTTGTACCTGAGCTTTCAGAAGCAAGCGCGTTTAGGGGATTTCTGGTCAAAATGTTCAAAATGGCGGTATCCAGTGAAACGCACGAACACCGATAGATAATTCGTAAACGTCCCACTAAAAAAGCAAATTCGTTACCCAGATAATCCTGTAAAACAACGGTGATGGACAAATAAATAAATTCGGAGCAAATACTACCAGCTTTCGAAGGCCCCGTCAGTCGCTTGCTAGGCGATTCACTGTACTAGCAAATATCGTTGCCAAGATTTTCACAAGACGATATGAGTAGACCCGTTATCATCTCAAAGACAAAACTGAATAGAAATGATGAAAATTGTTTCTCTGACGAGCACTATTTTCTTTGGTAACCTCATATGAAAGACCGTCGTAGGCCCGAAATGGCCTCGGCTAACCAAATACAGAGATTTTTGATATGAAATGAAGTTCTCTGGCCCGCTCTTCAATACGAGACAGCGTCACTTACAGGCTTAGTCCAGTGAATCGATCACCGCATCTACATGATGTATGGTGAATATCCTGGGTCTGCGGAATTCGTGCGTTTGTTCTAACATTTTTCACACTGTGAGTATTTGGTCAATGCAACCGTGCGTGGATCAGGAAACTGTCTGAGTCTTACTCATACACCTTTGCGGAGAATGATGTCGCGAGTAGCTGGAATACAATTCCTAACAAATTATTTCCTCTGCAATTTTCACATCAAAATCAGCTCTCTCCACTGTAAGTAGGCGCAATCATCTGCTTTCCCAAATTACTTATCGAGAGGCCTAATAGACACGTTCGAGTCAGTGTTTAAAAAGATGTGTAGTAGTCCACTGGATCTTTTTATTTAATTCCTTCATCAATGAAACAACGGTTTGAATCCATTTTCAGGAAATGACCCGTAGTCAGCAAACGGCTGCTAAGTATGGAATTTGGACGTCGGTAGGAGTATTCGACCCGTGACCTTGACGTCCGAATGCCACGACCGCTTGGCTACCGCCGGTCAAACAAGAATCTGAAAACCTCCGGACTTTTCCTGACTAGTCGTTGATGAGTTCGCCTTTGGCTAAATTACTATTAGTATCTACACTTCTTCCGACCATCACAATGTGTAATCATATTGAATTCATCCAGAATACATTAGTTTGGACTTTATGAATCGTTCCCTTCTCTCCTACTCGCGTCAAATACGTTTCGCTAACTTTACTGCATGGCGTCATATAGTGATGCTTTTTCTACTAGTCTTTATATAACTGTACAGTGATTTTTCGAATAGGTCCTCGAAACGGGATAGCAGAATTTCTGTACAAAACCAACCGTCAAGGGAATCAGTCTATATCCGAACCGGATCGATATGTCGGACTTATCAACAAGCAGGCCAAGTTCCGTTTGGTGCGAAGAATCAGAAAGTGACTTCCTGTGCAAAGCAATGGATCTTGCTATGGAGGTAAGAGGTTGGCTCCAAGGGCGAGCCACCTAAAGAAATGCTAAAAACATAACTGATGGGAACTAGGCCATTGTGAAAAATAGTGCGATCGTTTTCTGCTAAGCCTGGGGTACTGCGAAGGGAGCAATAAAATGTCCTAGATAATATACATATATATATATGTGGGGTAAATAGAAAAACCCCGTTTTTTAAGGAGAAGCCGGCATGGCACATGTCAAAAGCAGGTGTGTAGTCAAAAGAAATAGATCTAGCTCACTTTCTGAGAGACTTAACAGTACACCTTATTCACTCTGGAGCGTTTGCTTTCGATAGCTTGTCAGAACTTAGCCATGGGGCTTCTAACTGTGAGTTGAAGGCTATTCATCATAGTCCGTTCTGCAAGTTGCAACTCTGGATCCTGCTCAATTATGCAATTGTTTCATTACATGAATAACTGTATCAGGATCCTGAAGTTAATGTATGGACTTCTTCTCTACGTAATAGTTTATTGTATTGACTTGAAATTTAACTGAGCGGTGAAACTCCAATGAAAAAGTATCACCAGTTAGCTGCTTTGACTAGAAAATTGTTTATAGTTGATTCGAAAGTGATTGATGTTTGCAAGTAGAAAAGTGTAACTCCCTATCTACAAAGCTAATTGACTGACTTAATGCTTTTGTGTTATGCAACATTTCATCACTATTGTGGGAGCTTTATCTAATTTATTTATGCTTCTCTTGCTGACTGTGGTGCCTCACACCGTTCTGCTCAACACTTGGCGATTGTATAAATATTGCTGGGGCAGAAAACTGGGTCGATTCATCTATTTCATTTAGGGAGGCCAGTTGCCTATGAGGAAATGCTATTCTTGACTTATTACAGCCCGATCTGAACCATACCGTTGTAACATATACTGAACCAGACCATGTCGGACTGTGCAAAAACGAAAGGAACGTATCCAGCGGCCAAAGTCCAGTAAGTTCAACCAACAATTAGACGTTCTCATGCCATGTGGCTGTTTGCTAGTTGTAGTCCAAGACTGGGTCGCAAGTGGAAGATAGGGCAAGGGTACAATCTAAACCAAAAGAAAAATTCGGAATGGGCAAACGATAAGGAAAGACAATAAAACAGGAAATCAGCGATTGAATGTTTGACGATGAATTGCCGTAAAGTCATATAAGGTGTTTACGGCAGACATCAGTCAATCAAAATCAGCGACCGATCGGCCGGGTTAGACGAGCGGGACTAGAGACTCCCCCTGTGAATGTTCATCGGTCGCTTGGATTTGCAAAGACAAAAACACTCTAATAGAATGCACAATTTTTGCTGTCCAAACCATGTTTTAGTACCGAATCGATGTCCATATTGTTGCTTGATTTGGTAGGAACGCGCAACTACTGGTAGACGATTAATTAACGCACAATTATCGGAAAATATGATAGATTATTATGAAACGATACCGAGTCGACTTGACGTAGTGTCACATGAGCCGCAATTGTGTAATACTTGTTGACTACTTTTTAGACGAAGATCGCGTAGTTAGGGTTTAAATGTCTTATTAACCTAATTCTGATTAGGGTTTAAAGAATAACAAGCCGAAAAACGGTTCCACATGAACCCGGTCTATTCTTTACTGTTACTGTTACTGTTACTAGCCGTAGTGATTTCAAACACTCGTCTCGGTCCTAGTTCATGTCGTTCTGTTTTTTATACAAGAACAACCATTTATTCTCAGGAAGGTCAATACAAATATCGTTCATTATTCATAATGTATATATATATATAGGTTGGTTTGAATCGTGGCTCATTAGCTATTCAGCTCCGTTGTCGAGCTTCTTGTTAGTTCTCTGATCTTCGTTTCGATCAGTCTCCGCTCACTTCTGAAAGTGTCCTCTAAAAATCAGATCACGTTTGACCTTGTTCACGAGTTAGATCAAAGAAATGGATTCAAGCATGATTTCGGACAAGTAATCGATCCGATTTCCAGTCTGCTTGTCGTCCGCCCAGCCTTGTAGATATTTGTCAACCCAGCCTAATTTTTCAATATCGCAGCCCGTGGAACGCACTACCTAACTCAGTCTGATCACGGAGTCATTGATGACGAGTATGAGGGTGTGGACTGCGGAAGGTGGGCTCCAAGATGAGACCAGGTTTTCGATTCCAAAGACAAGTCATAGTTGGTCAGGAATGAGTAGAATTATTGGCAGCGACTAGTGGTTCTTTGAATGCTACAAGACTTCCTGGAGAAGCATGACCTATTTAAGCTACTTTCTGATAAATTGGCTAACAATTCAAACTCGAGTTTCCACCCTATTTACGTTTTTATCACCTCGAGTTGTGTGATGCGGAGTAATAACATGTTATATAACAACCTGGAATGAAACCCTTACGTAAGTACTGTCCTGGCCAGATTTTGCACAACCCAGTAGCAGTCCATTTATCAGTTTCGGTACTTCTTCTTTGTCGCACCTGGTATCTCCTACTTGATGAGCACCATCGGATGCCTTCAATTCCGAGTAGGTTTTTACGAATCATTCGTATAAACAGACGGATACTGTGAGATGGTTTTAAAATGGCTTTCTCCATGCCCCAGAGGAAACTGTGCAGATATAAACTCCATTTTTCTCGGCTTAAATACCCTTTCGGAAGCTGATAAGTTGAATCAAGTTTCCCACTACCTGAATTTCCGGATTTTTCGCCCGTTCTCTGTTCGCAGTCTCACAACTTGGTAAAACTGTACGCGAACTGGTAACATTCTATCTGTTATCTGTCAGTAATCGATTGTGAGTATGCAGTTATGCCTAACTGCATACTCTACCGGGTTGTCAATGTTTACCATCTTTTTATCAAAAAAAAATCCGTTCAAAAAGCATGAGTGCCATTAATTTAGGTTCGATCACCAATAATAAGCCCCGGTTTGTGCGTGATATTTAGCAACCATCAGTTCTCTTTCTGTATTCTCACCAACAGCATAAAAATAACAAAACAAAAAGTGCGATATCGAACAAATGAGCAACAATCTCTGGAACAGTTTTAGCAACAATACCAACACTAACAACAACAACAACAACAACAACAACAACAACAATGGAAACCGTTAGTCACGGAGAGAGTAAAAATTACAACAACGACCAAACCAACAACACCAATACCAACCCCAACACTGGCAACAACGACAAGAACAACAACAACAAAAGCGGTCCTGAGATATTCCGTGGAAATTGATACCAGATTGTTTATTTGTCTTACCAGTTTTCGGTAAGCGATGAGAGATGAGCTCGTGTTCACAAGAGAACGATAAATTGGACCAGAGCGTTAGGGCGAAAGCGATGTCACATGTGAGTAATACATCCAAAGATTCGAATGAATGATAGACGAATGGATAGGTTGGACAAACTACTGAGCCTGAAAAATGACTGACCAAAGCACGAGTTAGCAGACAGGATTCTTCCATGGCTCAGAGCAATTTGACGTGTGTACTGAAAGACCATAAACAGTAATGCCCTGAAAATGTGGCCAGTAAAATGAAATCACCAAATGTCATTTCCACCGAGGCAAAAAAAATCACCTGGAGGTAACGGACAGCTCGGAAAAATATCGTGAAACAAAGTAGTTCACACAGAACATTTTCTAATCGCTAACTGGTGTTAAACAATCATAATATTGGTAAACATTAATTGTTTTCAAGTTTTCTGTTCCTTGCTTGGTTAGTTCGGTAGACAAGTTGAATCTTATATTATCCAGGTTATAATGCGCGTGTAACTCATTTTTTACAATAAAAATACAATCAGTCCCGACGGAAGCTTATGATTATAATTATATATATATAGCGGCTATCAGTAGAGTCACTCTTTCGTGTTGCAAGAATATCTGCGATTACGGAACACCAAACTGGGTAGGACAGTTTTGGTCCATGAGAAAATACCCAATTAAATATGGTCGCAATGTTGTCCAAGGTGATTGGCCTAAGAAAAATTTCGGGGCATCACTAAGAGTAAAAAAAGCTTCCACATGGACTCTGATTTCGGATTATTCACCATGCAAACTGTGAAGAACAGCCGAAATCATCGGTATTTTAAAAATGTAGAGAATCATGTTCTAATCCATAATCTACACACATATATTGTCAACAAAACATGAAATCTACGACAACTGCGTATTTAGACAGGCTTTATAAATTCCAAGCAAATGAGTTTCATAGAATCCGCATAATCTTTAACGCGAAGCATTACCACAATTATCCTTTTCTCCCGTTGGTAATTTCTGCAAATTTCCTTAAGGGGAAGAATCACTGACGAATTGCTTCCGACGAGTATTCTCGCATTTTATCCGCCGTGATCTGTGGAAATCCAAACACCTTAGCATTGTTGCCGGTGGGTGTCCGAGGTTCTGAGTCGGCTATACATCCTGCAACCCCGCGCAAAGTGTTCCAAAACGAATATTATCATAATTCACCATTTGATATCGTCGCTCAACTCACCACAAAGAAACCATGGAAGCACTGTACAGCTGCTTTATCCAGCTGGTTAGGAATCATCAGCAGTGGGGGGTCGATTGCTGTAAGCTAGCGGCCCGTGGTCGTGCAAATCGGTGACGGATAGGTGCAACATCATCATATGGTAAAGCTGAACATACCGTTCAGAGCCTGCCCGGTAGCGTAATAGCGAAGGCGTTCGGCTCAAATTCGTTCGTTCTTGTTCGGGTTCGCGTCCCAGTTGGGGCGTAGTGGATGTGCACTGCTGATGATTCCTAACAAGGATGAAACAGCTGTACACTGCTTCCATCGTTTCTTAATCTTGAGTTGAGCGATGATATCAAATGGTCAGTTATTTCATGAAAACATTCTATCTCCTACTATTAGCACAAAAATCAAATAGCCTCTGTTGAGGAGGCCATAAGCACCATCTTTTCTAAGCTGAAATGTTCGATCAATATGCATTAGCAGAACGATCTTCAAAGACGTTGCTAGGCCGGCCTGTAAAGTACTAAAACAGAAAAGCCCGTGGGAAAGGAATCCCAGCAAACATTTCAGCTAGATCTAACAACTAACTGAATCAATGTGGCGATATATAGGACGAAAGGTACACTCATAATAGGGTCAGCGAACAAAGGGGAATGCCTGACTTTTCTATATGGTGAACTGATCGCTGGTAATCACACTGGTGTAAATAGCTGGCCCCTCATTCCAAACCAACCAAGGGTGCCACACAAACCATAAGGTTATATGCTCATTGGCTTCTGTGACGGAATTGTGTACTAGGTACCCAAGATGTTTAGCCCATTATTCACCGGTCCCGAATGACTTATATAACCCTCGGATTGTTCTCCTGTTGTGTGGGTTAGACCATTTGGTCAGAGATTCAGGAACGGGTCTTCCAAGTCAACCGTACACGTTGGTTTGGGCAATCGGACAATATCTAGCCCAAGGAGGAATCACCGATCCCAATGAATACAGAAGATATCGTGTGTGGTGAATCAGACGTGTTGCTTTCTTTTCTTCTTTCTTCGTCGTGTAATGTTCTCATTCTTTGCCCTAATTCCGATAGCATAAGAACTGCACTGAAATCTGTGATATATATATATATATATATATATGTCAGTTGCGCTGTCTGGTGTTCGAATTTGTTGTACAATGCAGAGTTCTCCGTGATTTCACAGCCTTTATCTTTCGTGCAGCGACTTCGGTTTGCTGTCAGCATGTAAGGTCTAGGTTGGAATAGACGCATTTTCCTTGAAAATCACGCCAGTTTGTCAATTTCCGTTACTGTTTAACAAAGAATAGATCCATAGAATGGAATAAATTTTATTCTAACTGTTACAGTATGCAAATGTCTACATCAATTTCCCCGCAATCAGTATCCACGCACCTATGCCAAGATCGAGAGTGATCGCACTGTCCGTGGTCACAGGAAACTCTACTATCACTAGGCTAACTAACACCTGGCACCAGATCTTTTGTTTTGTTTAACCTATACCACGTCTTGTTTCGTATTTCGATGACCTATACTCATCCGTCCACCGGGGTGCTAAATGTTTGGACTTATTGGATCAAATCCACACGAATAGATTCAACAGTGACTTAATTCTTTTTCGTAATAAGCACACGAGAACCAGGTTTCTTGTCTATCTTCTACCGGTCACGTTCTTTTTACTACTGGTGCAACAAACGCGTAATTACTTGTCACAAAATTGGTTGTCGAAGTGGGGAAGGGATTGGTTGTCAAAAGATATTCAACTTGAAATTACAAATGTACTCGACACGTACGGTTCATTCAATTCCAGTAGAATTGGCTAGTATGCATTTTTATTTTTTGTTCAAAAACATCCTAGTGGTGGACGGTCATGTTTTTGGTGTCTGATCAAAAATAAGAAAAGAAAACTACCGTCATCTTATCACGAATTTGACTCGATCGTGTTCTTTCGTGTCCATTTTTGCTCTTGACCAGTCTCATGGATTGTTTGTAAAATCCACGACTGAAAAACAAATCAAACTTTGCCCCTCAACTGGATAGTGTAGGCTGTACACTAAAGGCATAATCAATTTAGCTACTAGTGTTTTTGTTCTAACTTTTACCGGGTACTTTGTAAGCTTAGGTGGAATATATGTGATTCTAATGGAACCTATCAGTCGAGACAATCTGCATGCCCGGATATTTGATTGGCATTTGGGCGACTAGTCGTGTCCATTGCCTAATGAAATTCTAATCGAGCATATTCGATTTCAAGGATGAACAAATTTGTAATCAAACCGAATACACAGAGCGAGTTTGTACAACAGGCGACACGAAGGAGGAGGAGCAGGGAAGGAGTGGCTTCTCTCCACCCGTACTGTGAGAGACTAAGCAACGAATGAACTAACCGATCGGTTGATCTGTTTCAATGTTAAACCCGTTTCGCGAGATGACAAATGAATAAGTCGTTTCGAGTAGATCAAAGTGGATAGAATAGAGAATATGCCAGTTGAAAAAGCATACGAATGAATTATGAAATGATCTTGGATTTTTTTTACGCTCGCCAAATGTTATCAGAAAAAAATTAGACATGAAAGATAAATGAACGACTCATCATTGTTATTAAAACCAATCGAACGAAAAGTTGTTGACTTTTCCTACATGATAGTGTAAAAAATGATGAATGTATACAATTAACTATCAAATTGGGAAAAAAATTATGATCGAATACTTTGTTAGTAAGTAATGTTTGTTTTTTCGTCTCATATGTGTGGTATTTGATTGTTAGTTTTATTATCTACTGGTTATAGATTTTCATTGATACGCTCTCGTCTTGAATAGCGTCTTTCGACATCAATTTTTTTAAATGCCAAATGAACGAAGATGAGTACACAAGAATGCATCAAACAACCGGGGAAAAAAAGACTAAGCAACAAGTGAACAATTCGATCGAATACGGGAACGCCACGGATTGGAAACAAGTTGCTTCATTAATTTTTCCCGTTTTCTGCCAGTTCACGGTACGATCGGTTACGTCCCATTACTAATGAAGCCCATTTGTACATTATTCTCAGGAACAGAGTAGGGGACGATTTGAGATCTTTCCGGTGCGAAAATTGACCAGCGATATGAGGATTCGAACCCATGATCGTTGAATTGAAACACCGTTACGATAACCGTCCAACCAATGCTTGTTACTTTCACATTTTAAAGCTGTGCACATCTCAGACCATTCTACCATCAATTTTTCTTTAATGATTGTAAAACATGACTGTAAAACATGACACGATTTGTCAAGAGAAGATGTGTGCTATGTCGGCATGAAATACAAAATTTGTAGTGTTATTACATTTGTGAACAGGCCCAAGTTAGGAACGTGGACTGGGACAAATTTCATGATTGACAATTCTGCATTGTCATCTCTGACGGATTAGATGTTGTGTTTGGTTTTAACACAAACCTCAGATTTGCGAAATTAGAACACACGAATCTAACGAGAAAGGGGTTTGACATTTTAGATTTATGAAACCTCGAAAGTTGATTATTCACCCTAAAAGCTTTTCGAATAAAAGTCACACGCGGGCAGCTCGTCTGACTTCAGTTTGCAATTTTTGCTCTTTGACTATTCAACAGAATCAGTAATTTGGACTAACTTTCACGAGTTCACATGATCAACCTAAATGCACACTTGAAGTTCATCAAACCTGGTTCCTCATGTAAACGGAAATGAGATTTGTCACTCAACTTTCAATTGTGTTACACATTTCAGCCGCTCTTGGTTGGGTAAATTTGGAACTTTCATCCTCGGGACAATAAGACATATGTCCCTTCGTGATGCACTAAAGGATCTATAGCATCGGAAAATTGCCGAAGATCTTCAATTTTGGTGAGCTTGCATAGCGTTCTTTCATTCCACTTGGGCTAATCGCGTTACTTGGTCATCAATCCTCCGATATCCGAGATGCAAATTCATGACAGATTGACTAAGCTGATCAAACACTTAGGACGATACATGCTTACTCCGGCCGGACGGCATTCCAAATTTATGGCTTCCTATCTCCCGGTTGAGAAGATTTCCAAACTTTGAGAGTCAGTAGAAAAGAAAATGGTTTCATTTGTCGTGTTTATTTCCAGTGCATGCACTGACGATGAAAGTTTGAGGTGTACATCATAGGGATAAAAGGTTTATAAGCCCATCCGTTTGAAGACACGCGTAAATATCAATACACAGTTGGTATCATTCATCTTGCTTTTATATTAATCCAAGAAATAAAAACCATCTCGACATGGACTTGTTCAGTCAAGTGGAATTTGACTCAAAGTTGCCTGTTCGTGAAGTAGTCGGGGATTTGACGCGCACAGTTATCAACGGATGTTTTAAACGTTTGTGTAATTTAGTATTGTCCGTTTCTGCCATTCTTTGCAAGCCATTTGGCTCGCAGTAACCAAACAGTCTCGAGGATGTGGGTTCTTCTTACAAACTAGCAAAAGATTTCTACGGTGGTACTGTGATACGTGGGTCATGACTTCTTTATTGTCTTGGATGTGAATCGATTTTTAGGCACCAGCTCTACTAGGATTTCGGGGATGGTTAGGTCCGCGGACATGAATCGATCTAACGGCACACGTACTGGGCTACCGGTCACCAGAACCCATTGGCTTTAGAACGCCCCAGTTCGTTTTCTGCATTGCAAAATCGGTCTTTAGATTCAAAGCTTCGCTTGAGACTTCTGGAAAAATCCCTTTGTGCAGCTGTATTTAATAAACGATCATTGACTTGGAAAACGATTTTGGAAGAGAAGTCTCGCACGTTAAACTCCAGAGAAAAGTTAATTATTTTATACATTTCTTGTCTTACTTTTTCATTCTTTTGTCGTGGTTCCGAGGACGCTAGTTCTTTAACCAAATTTACACAGACAAAAGTATAATAGAAGTCGAACACCAGTTCCGATATGTGGACGTGGTATCCAAAATAAATGGACCTGGAAGTATTCATTGTGTCGAGTTGATGACACTAACACGTCACTCTTTCGTCACAAAACCCTCTCTCTCTCTCTCTCAGGTTCCACACCGTCAGTTCCTAACAGTTTGCTCAGCGCTTCTTCTACATAATGTGGTTGGCTAATACATCGACAGAAATTTTGAGACTTGTTATGACGCAACCTACTCTAAACAGGTGTCTAGATCGATCTGGAATTCAAGTGATCATCTTCAGTTTCCAAGCAGAAGATGATCGAACAAAAACTGATGCTAACAGTGACATGTTTGTTCAGACCACTCAACTACAAATGGTTCTGTTTACTAGCTGATCAGATTATCTAGCTCGGTAGGATGAAGAATTGAATCAGATACGGCGAGGGCTGGGAAGATTTCCCCAACAGAGGAATAGGACAATAAATCCTCAAATACTGTCCAACAGCTGACGGGAAGAACTACTCAACGGGTAAAGCCTGTTGTATGCCTTTGCTGTTTGGGCATATTGGACGGGATCTAGCACTTGAATATGACATTAAACTGTTTACGAAGTTCCAACATTACAAACTCAGCAGAATCACCAGGAGTGTGCGTAGATGATAACTTCACTAAAGAATCACAGCAGTGATTTTATCCTTCATCTTTTACTTCCTTTATTAACAGAACAACAATGTACGCGAATTTTCAGGAAGGAGGCCGCGGCCAGCAGAGGGCTGCCAAGTGGGGAAGCTGATCGGCGGTGGGAGGACTCGAACCTGTGACCTTCGCGTCCAAACGCCACGACCTTATCCCCTTGGCCACCGCCGACCAACTTGCGGAAACAATTTCGTCAGTCTACCAGAGTTAACCTTCGGAATGGGAAGACATGGTTCTTCGTATCGAATTTCATTCTAAGTAGCACTGTGAACGGATAAATGAAGAAAAATTTTACGCAATGTTTCATTCTATCAGGACCAGATGATATAAGGAGTTTATCAAAAAATCGATGCTCCATGTATTGGTTTTAATTGTGAATGATGTAATGTTGATAACTCAGCGTTGTTGGCAGATGTAATGCGCCAACGTTTCGACTACAGTGGGTAGTCTTTTTCAAGGCAAGTTTTACAATCAAATGAATGTGGAAACGTTCAGTTGCTAACTGATGTTAAGTTGTCTGTGTGTGTGTTTCTGAGTGTGTGTACTTTGAACAGTGAGTCGGGTGAGCGAATGGTTGTTCTTGAGAAAGACTACCCACGGTAGTCGAAACGTTGGCGCATTACATCTACCAACAACACTGTGTTATTAACAATATACCATTCATAATGTTTCATTCTGTTCTGAACGACAGTAAGAAAGGTCCATATGTTGCAGGTCTGCACCATTCGTATTGGGGATGATAATCATCATGATAACTTTTTCGGGTATTTTCCAATTAACTTCCAATTGGTTACTCTTGATGACAAATAGCTAGAAATGAATTCTTGACTTCTGGATCAGAATGTTAAACAAAAAAAATGTCCCCGAGTAACCAAACAAATGATTGATCGCAATAAATGACTCCTAAGGGCATTTGTATGGCAGTTCAAAATTCCGTGCAGAAAGCTATTTTGATAAGTTGCAATAATTGCATGCGCGAATTAGGGCCAATATTTCCGCATAGCTTAGATGTGTTCTGAAGCTACAATGAGTCGTCAACTGGAATCGTGCAAATCTACGAAAAAAGATGATCAAACATTCCGCGATGGTCAATTGTGATTTCTAATTGCCGGATTCTTCGCACCGTTTTTGATTGCCTAGTCCGGAGTCGGGGATACTACAGTACATATGGGTAGTTGGAATACATGCATACATATATTTTCAAAGACATCTACTGTCAGACAGTAAATCTATTTGTAGCCCATGGACGCAAATTTTTTAGGGCTGATTCACGAATGTTTCACATCATGTGGAACTCAAAAGGCAATCATTTAGTCCGAATCTGGAGACTGATTGTGATATCAGACGTCTATGACACGGGGACTTTTAAGCAAATCCTGTTTCTGTGAGCTCCGCAGACTCATATCATTGTATCCTGTTATGATCCTGAACTTGACAAAGTCATCGAGAATCATTACTCGCGTTCAAGAATCTTAATCGGCCAATCCAGACTGAAGCCTTCGGTTGAATACCAGTGGTTAAACGCTACACTGCCGAAAGGGTTAATGTAGGAACAAAAATTTTTCATACAGTAGAAGATCTGGATAAAGCAGGTACGTCTTGTTCCCGGGGTTAGTTGGATCTAATTTGGTGATTGTGTGTCGGTTGAACTGTCATTGTACAGGTGGGATATACTTGGTTTTTACAAGCCAAACAGGGACATCTCTGGTGTGAATAGCTCATAAGAATTCTTCTTAGACGGTATTTCTGCTACAGAATTAAGGTCTGTCCAAATTCTTGATGTCTGAGCCTTCCTAATTCCAACGTAAGCAATGCTGAGAATAGGCGCAGCTAATTGGTGTCCATAGTTCGATCCTTGTGACGCGTAACAACAATCAACCCGTGAAAAATTACGATAGTGAAACTGACCAAATTGGGCGAGTTGGACGTGCGTGAAATTTTCCTATCTAGGATGGAAAATATCTGATGTGATTCACTCAAAGGCATTCGTTTAGCAGTTCATCCGTTATTATTTCGTCATTTTTGTTCTCAGATATAGAGTTCTACAAAACACATTACCAAAAACTACAGCATGTTAGTTCCAGATTGGTGACAATTCTAACTATTGGACAAAAATTAAATACAAAAGGTGGTAGTGAGGAGAGGAAGCTGATCTTCGAGAGATGTACACACGGCAACGTTCCCATTACTTTTGATGATTCGCTACTCATTGAAATAGGGAATAAATTTCTCGGCTCAAAAGCTCCAGGTACCGTAAGCCTTTGATTTACGACTATTTACCGCCATACAATCGAATCACATTGTCCAGGTCTGCGAGGACGACAGTGCTTCTACCCGAGGTTGTAGTATTACGTCCAGATTTCGGATCTAACTTGTCTAGACTTATACGCACGTGCGAATGACCTCACTTCGATGTGTGCGTGTGTGTGTGTGTGTGTGTGTGTGTGTGCATGTGTGTGCTTGATTCTGTGTCCAGAACGTGTGCGTGCTTGTTCATGTAAGTCAAGACGTTCGCGGACTAATCGGATTAGTGAATTTTCACGGTGAATACATCGGTAGGTACAAAAATTTGTCCATGATATCCCATTTACAGTGAGAGATATTGGCACGGTTTTTGTATCCACGTTGAGGTCACCAGACGTCTCTTTGGAACTGGTCATTTTAATTCTTTAGAATGACTTAACATTAAGGTCAGGCCGAAGAACTTGATCATGTAGTCAACCCTGGAGAATTTCTGCATGATAGACGTTGAAATTCGTTA
Source organism: Fasciolopsis buskii (assembly GCA_008360955.1). Taxonomy (NCBI): domain Eukaryota; kingdom Metazoa; phylum Platyhelminthes; class Trematoda; order Plagiorchiida; family Fasciolidae; genus Fasciolopsis; species Fasciolopsis buskii. The sequence goes on from LUCM01006241.1 coordinate 240,672, forward strand.
GAACTGACCCGTTGAAATCGGTTTTGTTCTCAAAGTTGTCATTCGCGATCTGTCTGACTTTGTTTGGTTCGAATGTTTACAACACAACAACCAAACAAGCGGGAAAAGAAGAAAACTTTCTGCCAGAAACTGCACAGAAGAAAACATCGGATTTCGAGTGAATTTAGCATACTATGGTCGAACTTAGTCATGTTATCTCGACCAACCAATCGACAAGTCTTGTACAACTCAACTATCTTTGGTCCACAGCCTTTAGTGGACTGGTCAGTTGTGCACAAATTCAGCTGTAACTTCGTGTTGCAATGAATATTGTTCATTCAAGTGGACCTTTCATGGACATGGGTATCACTATCAGGTATTACTTGTCTAGTTTATTATAAAAAATACAGTGCAAATTGATTTTCAAGAAGGGTATCGCAGCCAACGGAAGTCTGTCAAACGGGGAAGTTGATTGGAGGCGATAGGATTCACAACCCCTCGATTTTCTCGAAGAAACACCGTAGAGTTGACCTTATCAAATCTTGGCCTATGTTTCATCAACTCCTGGATCTTGGATCGAGGCAAAATCATCAATGGGACACCAGTGATTGTGGATCTTTCGTCCAAAACGGTTAGCTTAACCAGTGGGACAGAATGGTCTATGTGAACGCTAAAGCATATCCTCATCTTTTGATGAACAACCGGGCACGGTGACATTCGTACTGGTACATCTTATAGAGAACACTTAAAAATACCTAACCAATCATGTCCTTGATTCTTCTTTATCCTACTATAAGTGCTCGAATATAGCTATCACCTTTGTTGATAAGCAATTTTTGCCAGGCATTCAGCATCGCATGTAGATAAGCAAATTTTTTTGCAGTCTGCACGGCTCGTTCTTTGTTCTACTCCAGCACAGATGGCACCTGTCACAACTTCATTTTGGTCTTGAAACAATACGTGCTATGTGAATGGGACTGTCGATCTTTAGCATGCCACATGTTTGCTTGTACATTTCAGAGGCAGGAATTGTCCAGATCAGTGATAACGAACCATGATCACAAAGCGAACTAATCAATTCAAAACGGAACATCTGGTCACCTAATTGAGTATGTGAAGTGAGCCTAGTCAAACCATGCGTTGTTCATTTGGACTTGAGCTTAAGTATATGAACACAATGTTAACAGAATAGTGGAATGGGTGTAACTATTCCCTGAAGTGAACGATAAAGAAAAGCATTGAGATATATGACAGATTACTTGTAGAAGGTACCGCATTGAACCAGTGTTCACCAAAGACGACAACACACTTAATCCTTGAGCGAGAGTCGTTACAGAACCATTGAGAAGTAAACATAACTAAAACAGGGGGATTTCGATTTTCATTGATGTTAGTCATCATTTCAAGGTTATGTAGTGTCACCTGTGTTGTCCACGTGACAGCACAGTAATGTGCTTGTTCAGTCCAAGTGTTTCGTCAAACAAGTATTTGGGATACCAACATGGGTTTGTAACTCCCGGCAGGAGGTGCTGTTTTAGATTTAATTTCGTCCAGTGTTTGAATATAAATATGAACACCTTTGTGGGAAGAGTTACGGAAACTATTCGGTAAGAACATTCTGTGAGGACAGAAAACCGATCGAGTTAAATCTGATCAATTTTGTATTCATACTTCTCAAAGAATGAAATAGTATAAGATGCTGATCACAATTCTTTCAACCGGCGGTGTGGGCAGGGGGCAAATTACTCTCGACACGGTTTATGAAAAATAATCAATAATTAATTGATTCATTAGATGTCGACACTTATGAAACGTGGACTGAAGGAAGGTAAGTTTAAGGTTTACTCAGGAATTTCAGACTCATTAAATTTCATTTTTGCAGCCGGTTTGTTTTGATGATTAGTTCATGAACTTAGTTAGATCTTGAAAGTCTGACGAATTTTCGATTTACAAAAAGAAACTGCCAAATCAAATTGTTCATCTAACATGATGATTTGGAAAGTAAATAAGTGGAAGTGTTCTTGTCGGTGGCCTCCTATCAAAGGCGCTGTCATCAGTGTGCAATCGGCAAAACCCTGTGGGAAAGCCACCTAACCACCAGTGTGTCATTTTTTATGGGAAGATAGTTCTCTTTTAGTATAATAAATTACGACTTACCTTATTCTAACGAAGAAAAAAGACAATTCAACTATACTGCACTACGTACTGTGCGCTAAAAACTGTCAACAGTCTAGCATATGGAGTAGTTAAATGGTCTGAAGATCGTTCACATCATTTGTCTTCTTTCGTAGAATTCGATGCATTACCGTGTTAGTCTTTCTGAAGGTTTATCAACAAGGACAGAGAAATCGAAATGGGGTCCTTTTCCTAAGATTTTCAAGCTCATATCATGTGAGGCTAAAAAAAGGGTGCAACCTGGTTCGTGGATTGAATAATACCGACTAGGAAGTCGGACGATTAATACCCTGGTCGCAGTGAATTAGATGGACTCCAAAGTCTTCGTCGGTGGCCGAACGGATGTGAAGGTCGCGGTTTCGAATCCTCCCATCGTCGGTCAACTTTCCCACTTGGCAGCCCCCTACTGGCCTCGGCCATCTTCCCGTAAATCGTGTACGCTGACATTTGGTCCATAAAGGAAGTAAGGGATAAAAGACAGAACCGGATAAAATTAAAAAAGTCATTCCAACTGCTATGCCTCAATGGCTCAGGCTGATTAAAGCCTATAAAACAGAACACATCGGCTCTAATGTGTTTAAAGTTGGACCTGAAAACTGTGCTCAGGAATCACATCTCACTGTCAACATCACGATGAGTTCAAGAAAAAGAACAGAATGGTGAATTTCATTTAGATGAGCACAGAAATCTGTTAGGTTAAGGCAGATGGTCCGTTCAAATGGTGGCTAGTCGAATCAGAACAGTCCAGCGGAGCGGCAAGTAACCGTCTTGATTATCAACCAAGTCATCAGCGGTCTCAATATGAGACTTTTGTTCTCCTACATTCCGTTTCAGTCCTAGTGAAAAATTTTCACAACCTGAGGTGATCACGTTGGTGAACTATTGCGAATGAAGACAGGAAATTTCAACTCCACTTACACTAGACCATTGTTCAACTGCATCCCCATATTGCGTGAGTGTTACCGTTCGGTCCATGTGAACGGTACCAGCAGTGAGATAAATCGACTGAATGTTCGCGAAGCGAAGAAAGAAGAAATGACATCCTAAGAAAATGATGACGACAAAATCGGAACGAATTTCTCCCGCCGAATCCTTGACGGTCGCAGTCATCTCTGATTTGGGAATCATACTACCAATAAGAGCAGTGACTTTCGGCATGTACTACGTCGGGAACGACTGCCCATAAATCGTTGGCTTGAAATTTCCACACGGAAACGTTAGAAAATGAGGTAGCAAACAAGGTTGTTTCACCATTTCCCAACTGGCTAAATACAGCACGCTTTGTAGGTTTTACTTACTTTAGTTTTATTTTATGCGACTAGCTCATGTGAGAGAACAATTCAGCTTCTTGGATGTCTCTGATTGCGGCTGTTCATGTGTTGCAATCTGCAGCAGAACGCATGTCTTGTAGAAACTGACTTCTACGGGATCAGGATGGCATGAATTCTAATATTAATTGCAATCGCAGACCCGCGATACCTCGAATTGTCTTACGGCTCACTAAGACACATCCAGCAGGAACAATCCTTCTGTGAGACTTGAATATATTGGCCGCAGGAGCTGGGCAGATGCAATTCGAATAGACGAGTGATGATGATCCCGTAATCGTAGGACATACACACCGCGATGCATTAGCTACTTGTATCCAAAAGAGCTCTTGCATTTCAACAGGCTATATGAATGCGGGAACTTGTGTTTAGGTTTACACCCTCAGTTCGTGTCTATGTCACCTTGGCCATCGCTGGGAAACTGGGTGCTTCGCTTACCAGGAGCGCCGTAGCATGGTAGGAGCAAGCAGTGAAGACAAAAGCCATGAAGGTTCTTAGGAGTGGTGACGTCCCCAACGCCATCTGGCTTTTGTTCGAGTTAGTACCTCTAGTTTGTGCACAACCAAATACAATCGGCCGGGCAACAAAACCTTCAAATGTTGGGAGCCCGCGGCCGACCAAAAAGTTCATGCGTCTTCTGGTTGTAGTCTATCAATACGGGATGCCTAACGCGTCCAAGGTGATCTTGGAGCATGGTTTCTGGTATCTCACTAGGAGCTCAATCGCCATTCGGAAGAACTGACTGCAGCCCAGAGGGCTCTGCAACCCTGCTGATTGAACGAATTACCTAGGTAGCGGTGCAGATCTAGCAGATCTCATTCGCCTATCCGGGGTACTCGTCTTTACACGGTGAACGCCTTCGCACCAAGATTTTTAGTCTTGGTTCCCCTCACTCCGGTTTACTCCGCCTGCCGCGCAGTTTGCTGAGGTATCACCGCTGATGCATGCCTCAGCTTCGTGGAGCCACAGGTGAGAGTTGGGTGAATGAGGCAGACTAAAGAAATGGAATTTATCCCAAGGGGAACGACAGTCTGCCAAATCAGAGGTGTTGCTCCTCTCGGTAGGTATTGAGTATATGACGACTGGGAAAGTTTTATGTTTGCAAATAACTAGCGCATGTAACGTTATGTTCACATAGATACTGCAAGTTCTGTGCCGTGATAGGTAATGTGTTGATAAATACCCCTTCGGTTTCACCGGGCCACTGGTTATGTATTCGTATCTCGTGTCGATGGCCAGAGTAGATTGGGAGATTTTACGTATTGTTCCTTGGTTCATAGAACGGGGTTATTCAGACGAATTACCATCGTTACGGCAGTGGACAGGATTTGACTTTTGTTAGTTTTCTTCTAACCGTGTAGGCGGACACAGGAATCCCCATTTGTGTGTATGAATCCAATTAATGATTTGCCACGTATGTTGCCCTATTGGGTCTTCGGTCCGAGTGAATTTCTTCCCACCGTGAACCGTGTTGTCAATGTAGACAGTAGTATGGTTGTTTTTCGTTGGAGTAGGAGAGGACGGGAAGATTCTCGATTAAATCAAGTGTCTTAATCAAGGTCAAGATACAATGGCAGATGGGAAGAAACGGCCTGAATAAAGAGTCTGGAGCTCTGAATTGAAGGGCCACAGTTTGTACGGAAATTAAACAGCAACTATCTAATGATAAATCCAACGTAGTCATGTGATCTCCACCAGGGTCGAATACCGGAAAACTGGTTTCCCAAAATACGTGCTTAGATCAGTATTTGACGATTATCCTATTTCAAAATACAAAAATTACAGTAAATTAAAAGAATAATGACAGAATTAGTTGAATAGCCGAAGTGGCATAAGCAATCAAGTTAGACCATCAGATCCAACTCCTGTATCATCTCGTGTCCAAAAAGGTATAACGCAAATTCCAACGAGTTTTAGGTTTCTACTCGACAGCTTGATCAATGAAAGCTCGCAAAAAGCGACGCTTCATAAAATGTTCAATTCTCCAATTAATACTCTGGTCATTCCAGAACGGGTAGTTTACATTTCACGTGATTAATATAGCCTGTAAAAACTGATAAGAGTTTAGCAATTGGAACCCTGGATAGTTTACCCTAACCGTTGCTCAAATAGTAGCCTTCTAAGGATTGCAATGACTTGAACAGTCTGACAGTTATTTCAAAGAATCAACGATTGATTTTGTCTGTCTAATGGACAACAGAATTTGTAGCTTTTGTACACCTTCATGCTACTTAGATCCGGATTCATGTATCGTTTCATCACATGATTTGGTCAATTTCTAAGGAACAATTGTTCCGATCAAATGACTAAAAATTTCTCTGTTGATGTATTAAGCATAACAAACAACACCCAATTCGACACATCGGCACATGTTCCCACAGTCAATTTTTTCTTACCATTTAGCTAGAGCAAAGAGTATCAGATTGAGGTAACCAATCCTGTTTTGACTAGGCACAAACTAGACTCAGTTTGAAATGGACAATAAATGAAATCCTGTCAGCATATCAAAACCCCAATATTTGTTCAACTAAAGTCAGTTTGGCGGTCCAAAATTTGCATATTACACCCAAGTGTTGGACATCTAGACCACCCGTGAAATTTTCGCTCACGGTTAACTACCAGTTCCACCCGGGGTTATAAGCGAACATTGAACAAAGCAAACCAAAATGTTATCTAATATTAATTGTTTTTCAATTGCAGTTCAACAGTTTGTGCTCGTCTGCGCTTGTAACCAAAGTCGGGAAAAGAAAACTGAAACGGGATTATTCGAAAGAGAACACCTTGTAGTTAGAGCCTAGACTTATGGTGTCTTTGATCTCACCAATCCTAAGATTTTCATGACCGAATTCAAAAAAGGTAGGTCGATTAACACGTGCAGATGGTATTTTGACAACCGCAAGCTAGAATAACTTCACAATGGCTGGACAAATGATTCTATAAGTGAACACCTCTGAACTTTTTGATTCACAACTCAATCGGATCGATCGAAATGGTGTTGGGTTGACGAGAGAATCATTGGGATCAAACATGATCTCGAATGGCCAGTCCAGTGACTTTCGAAAAGAGCTGTAAAGGGTGGGTAGGTCAGGTTGGCTTTCAAGACCCGTACGTAATTATCATTGATTTGGTCATTGCAAGTGATGCTTCGACCTATCTCGTGCACTCTTGTTATCGATATGTAATCTTCGACAGGGTAAACCAAGATAAAGGAAAAGATGTCAAATTGGAGTAAAACGAGCATCTTTGATTTCTCATTCCAATGTAGCTATGCGCAAGGACTGATTTGTGTTCGTTTGCTGTACAGTGACTCGACAGTCGGAATTCCCGACTCAGTCAGGGTTGCATCATCACGTGCTGGATGCACGGTCCAGTAAAGGCTGTAGTATACATGCCGCACCGATGATTTTGCCTAGAAGCGGTGTTGCGCAGCCACTACGAATCGCGGATTGTTTCATGCTCAACAGAGTGAGTTTTTGTGATTTACTCCACCGTGAAAATGAAATGCAATTTTATAGGGTGAGACTACGTAAGGTCGCCAAAAGTGCAAGGCCACTCAGCATCGGTGCAGTGAGTCGTCGTACGGAGGCGATGCTCAACTAGGGCCAGAAGAACATCACTGACGCCCTAACGGCTCTGACACCAATTGAGCAATATACGGGCTTGGAATCGGACGGGCAGCAAGCCCGAGGACAAGTATGGAGTCAGCCCCGCCACCTAACACGTGGACAGGTTGAAAGTGGTCTGATCTTGTGACGCCCTTATACACTGCCGAGCTGGGGTGGCACTCGATGTGAGGTCGTCAAACTGCGAGCGATTGCTTGAAAAAACCTATCTTGTGTGGACCTATAGAAAACTAGGTATGACAAACAAACCGAAAAACTGTCGTTCTCGCTTGATTAGGCTGCCTGGGACTGGGCTAGAGTCGAGACGATCAACTGAGGGTGCTAGAGATAGCCTTACAGATAAACCGGAAAAGATTAATCTGCGAAGATGGCATCTTGACGCAAACGTGGTCGTGTTTCCAGGGGTTCTTCGTCTTTCCATGAAATTCTAAAAGATGGAAGATTAGGCAATGCGAAATATATCTTGCAACAGAAGCGCTTCCAAGAAGTTGCTATGCCAGCTTCCTAGTAGAAATTGGAATCTGTTTGGAAAAAATTCTGCAAGACGACTTCAATTCTTTCAGTTCTTGCCGGTTCGCGGGTTGCTAAATGACCCCTAGGATGAAGAGAACCCATATCCACAAGTTTGATCTTCATCCTTCTCACTGTGGATGGTCTGAATCTTGTTTTCTCCCATTCGAACGCATCATGCGTAGTTGACAAACTGCGAGTGGATGCCGATTAAAATGATCAACTGAGCTTGCCAATCCACGTTTGGCTGATTGCATAAATCACCTGGGAATGAAATGACCGATCCTAGTTTCGTAAGAAGCATTGAACGAAGGAACATTGCATTCGATTCCCTTAGCCTTTTCATCAACACCTGAACTTTGCGCGCGTTCAGCTCACCTTACTTCGTCTGTTTGCATCCGATTGTTTTTCCCCAGAACCTCCGTTTGCTAGCCCCCGGATGATCATGGCGACCACAGTTTGGTCCGGCTCATATGCTTGATCAAGTGAAAACTGAGATCGTCGTGTGTGAGACCCCATCAAATCGTAATTTACTCGGGGTTTTCAACTACAACTGAGACATGATGACGGAACCCTGGCTTAGTCGGGGTTCTCGATTGTCACTGTCTGTGTGTTGCAACCAACCTAAGTCAGTCCTTGTGTGTTTATGTTTCGGCGAGAGATCAAGAATTTTCGTTTTACTCCAATTTCAAACCGTTTCCTTTATCTTGGTGCACCCTGTACAAGACAAAATAAATCTCATTCAGTCATAAGTAGGATTCAAGTATCAACACTTAGGAACACCCGTGCTCAGCATTTCCACTAACCATAGGACAGTCTTTGCAAGCAATTAGTATTGAAAGATTACGAATAATGATCCCACAAGCGTCACTTCAAACTTAAGCTAAAAATATAGATCAAAAATTTCTTGCAGAAAGTCCCGTTCGTTTACCCTAAACAGAAAAATAAATTTGTGGGGAGAAAAAGAAACGAGTTCCTCGAACTTTCATGATTGTGTACATCAATTTCATCCAGTGTGAACGGCGAGAAAGTGTGTGTGTGTGTGTGTGTGTGCGTACGTATGTATGTGCGTGCGTGTGTGAGAGAGAGGAAGCAAACCATGTTCACATGTTCCACTGAATCATTGTTTACTGACAAGCTTCCGGTTCGTCACGTTTTTTTAGCCAAATGCAGGATCGCAGTTGGTTTCAATCAACACAAACCGACCATCTGTGTACGGTTCTGTTTAGGTGTACGTCTGTGCGTGTATGCTCGTGGCAGTGAGAGTACGTCAGTGCTTGCATACACAGACCTGTTGATTTGTCATACTTACGTGATGCATTCGAAACAATTCGGCACCCGGGTTACACCGAAAGCCCGTATTACAAGGTCATTTTATGTACTGTCCCGGACGGAAGAACAATAACAAAATGTCCAATCCCCCTCATCATTCTTTCTTCCAAGTTTTGGTCAGCAAATATTGGTTATTTGAAGGTCATTTCGGGTGCTCTGAAGAGCACCCTGACAGGCATAGCACACGCTCATTTTTCTGACCTAAACTGAAGAAAACAAGAATGACAGATGTTGAAAGCTGTGATAATAACAAATCATCCGGTATAGATCAACAGTTCGAAATTTGTACCTTTACGAATAACGATTTTGTGTCAAAAAAACACGGAAGGAAGAGTTTGCCCTTGAATAGTTTCTTGCACAACTTATCCCATTTATGTACTTTTGCGGTTCATTGCATATCGCTCGAAGGTCACTTTGTTGAATGGATAGATGTTGAAAGATATAAGTTCGTGGGTTAATCCAGGTAGATCGAGTAAGTTTACTTTCCTCAGTCTTAGTCAGATTATCGACGCTACAAATGAATTTAGACTTACTGGGTATGCACGTCGAATCAAGATTTCATCGTCAATGAACGAAGCTGATACGTGAGAGTTTGTGTCAACCGGTCGATCAAAACAGTTCACATTGTTTGAATAAATACTAAGAGAGTAAATAACGAAGATTAAAACATTGCCAAAGAAATTGTTGTACAAAATATAAATATTACAATTATTATCAGCATCATAATCATCACGCAAACTATCATCCAGCGCATAATCGCCGAAATTCGTAATTCTCCCATTCATTTTCTCCTACTTGCTTGGTTACTTCACCAACTGCAACCTTGGGGATTCAGTTTGGGAGGTTGATTAGGCTTTTTGCTTTGATTCCACATGATCTTGCGATTGTGGGACTATGATAGAATACATTGGATATTTTAGTAATGACCTAAAAATTGAGAACCGTTGGACAGTCGAATCAACCAATCAATCAATCAATCAATCAATCAGTCAGTCAATTCACTCACATCCAACACTTTGTCCATGGCATTTTGCAATGATCATATATGCAATTTGTACCTCTAAAATACCGCTTTTTGTTGCTCCAGCGAAAGCAATTTAGCCCCGTTTTTCGGTAAAACTCATGACGCTATCAACAGCTAAACCGTGATATTGTTGTATTGTATCATTTTCCAACTGTGTTTACTGCACTTGTTGGACAAAACAGCAGGTTATCTTTCATGTTACTTAACGCGCGTGCCTATAATGAAGCCGCGGGATGGTCATATGTTATGGGCTTGTTGTAGGCCGTCAACTTGAATCTGATTGTGTTTGTATTGGTATTGATCCTAGCTTGTACACCCCACATAACTACAAGCGTTCCCTCTGACCAAACACTAATGGCATGTTTAGTGTTTTTTGCTTGTGTCTAAATTGATTTCCGTTAGACCCTGTAGAACACAAAGTGATATCGTTTAAGAAACTGACGGAAACTCGGCTCTTTGGGCTTCGTGATGGCTCGATGAGCCAAACGACCCAAATGATTGCAGTTCACAATCTCCCGAAAATTTGTTGAGTCTTCCTGATCCAATCAGCAATGTGGATGATTTTGTATTGCCCGGACAATTGACAATGGCATACCAGAATACCTGACAATTTTTAGTGATGAATGTTAGCCAAAAAAGATACAACAGACAAAAAATGCATCGCAACAGTTGCTAACCTAAAACCGTTTTAATTTGGACAATAGATGCCGTCCAAAGTTAAGGAGTATGTTTGTCGAGTCAGGTCAAACCATGTCCAAACTATGCGTTTTAGTGGGTATTCACAAACAAACTATTACAAATATGACCAATCATTTTGATGACTAATTCTATTCAATTAACTGTTGTTCCGTTACGGTTAGGTACAACACCGAAATTAGTGCGCGTAACATTAGGTAGATATTTATTAAGGGATATCTTTAACTCCTGGGAAAATTTCACGGACACGAAACATGAGCAAGGGAGGATCTGAATGAATATTATTCCTCCTTTAACTAACTAATTATCCGTTTATGGAAACATTCAAATGATTAGTTCTATTTGATCGAGCTCATTGGTTGACTGTCAAATGTCCTGTTTGGATTACCATGGAAATTCTGATTTGATGAATCTTGATAAAAGTATAGAAAGAGGATCATTTCACATATTTGATATGGACACAAACGTCGAGTGTCAATTTCGGGGGCGAACTGTTCTCCGGTGGCGAGCGCATCATCGAAAGCGAAATCAAACCAGTCAGACTAGTGGTGTGTACAAACACATCGAAAATTACGCTTTCTTCGATTAGTGAAGATAGCATCACGAGGCCGGACATCACGAAGCCCGTGGTAAAAACTGTCTACGTGATGAAGTCTGCAAACGTTACTGACTTAATGACCAGATGAGTCAGTCAAAGAGAACCATATCGAAAATCCATATGAAGAAGACATTTTTTCTGTAAGCTTTAAGCACAAATTAATGTATTGTTTAATATCTAAAGCATAGAGTTCAGGCCCTTGATGGTGCCTTGGAGAGTTCTACTAGGTCAGTTTAGTTTAAGTCAAACGATAGGGAAATCCGTTTGGGTTTTTGTTTCAGCCATCAACAGGTTGATACACGTTTAGAGTTCTCTTGTTGTGTATGCTAGTTTGTATTTCGTTCATTCATTTACAATGACCAGAAACGATCGGTTTATACATGACTCACGAGTTCCTAGACCCTGTACTCGAGCACGCAAATATTTCCCACGACCGACTAGGTCATTCGAGTCTAGGTGATACATGTGAATGATGTGTTAACATGGCATTTTTTTGTGTCTTCTGTCTGCATCGTTTTTCACTATGCGTCTGGCAAATACAATAGAAATATTCCACCAATTAAACTGTGGTTGTCTGAGACCTGGAACGTGTCACACCTTACACGTTCAAATTCGTCCCTGCCTATTGTGGAATGAGTACGAATTTTCTGAGCTCTATTCCTTGGTGTGCCATGAAAAGCAAACTAACCGAGTTTGTGGTATGCAGTACTTATATTGTGTTTTATACCGAATAATTGTGAACTAGTTCCCAGTAATTATAAAACTACCCCCTCGCTCCTATGGCTTGTCTTTGACTCTTTTCGGGGAAAATCCCAAGTTTGCATTCTATTACTCACGAAATCCTCAATTAACGATTGTTTGAACCAATCTAGGAAATTAATCCGTGATAAATGGTACCGCGTGAATTAAAGGCCTACTAACCAGACGGTCTTGTTTCGTTTCTAACGAAGGATTTGTTGCGAATACTAAGTGTTTGAATTAGGATGACCGGATTTTATCTTCCCGGGGACGATTTGACAATCGAGTTTTTCATACTGCTAATTACCAAATTGCTTTTCCAAATTTGGATCGAATTTATGAACGAGATTTCCATGATTGGAAGACCACACGTTGTCCCTCAGCTTTTGGTCATAGGCTTAAGATGTTGATGGCCGGCCCAACCATAGATACCAAGATAATGCTCGTTCCCAGGAGCTCTGCCCTAGTTCATCTTGTACGCATACCACAGGTCAACGTTAACAAGTTTTTGTTAGTAGATACCAGATTTACATATTTTTATTTTTTTATTCTTTCAAACATTAAATACTTATCTCGGATTCTGGCAAGCAAACTGACAATCTTAACGGGCATCATGACTTAACATGTGTAAGAATCACGATGCCAACTGTCTTGTTAAGACTGGAAATGTATGCCGTACGAGGACAGTGTAAAACTGAATTTTGGTGTATCGAAGCACTTCTTACCTGGCTCTGTGAGGCAACTAGTATATTATTTTCATGAAATAATTCACCATGTGATATCATCGCCCAACTCACCATAAAGAAACCATGGAAGCACTGTACAGCTGTTTCATCCAGCTTGTCAGGAATCATCAGCTCTGTAGGTCATATCCAAAACCTTCGTCGTACTAAGGCTACCTGCACAGAAGTCATCTATGAGTGGGGGTCGATCGCTGTGAGCTAGCGGACAGTAACCGTGCAAATCAGCCACGGATAGGTGCAACATCATGTGGTGAAGTTCAACAAACCGTTCAGAGCCTGCCCGGTAGCGTAATGGCCCAGGCGTTCGACTCAGAATCGTTCGTCCCGGGTTCGCGTGCCAGTTCGGGCGCGGTCCATCTGCACTGCTGACCATTCCTAACAAGGATGAAACAGCTGTACAGTGAGTGCTTCCATGGTTTCTTTATGGTGAGTTGAGTGATGATATCACATGGTGAATTATTTCATGAAAACATTCAATCTCGTACTACTAAAATGTATCAAGTAATCAAGCTCTGTAGGTCATATCCAAAGCCTTCGTTGTACTTAGGCTACCTCCAGAGAAGCCATCTATCAGTAGATGTCGATCACGGTGAGCTAGCGGACAGTAACCGTGCAAATCAGCCACGGATAGGTGCAACATCATGTGGTGAAGTTCAACAAACCGTTCAGAGCCTGCCCGGTAGCGTAATGGCTAAGGCGTTCAACTCAGAATCGTTCGTCCCGGGTTCGCGTGCCAGTTCGGGCGCGGTCCATCTGCACTGCTGACCATTCCTAACAAGGATGAAACAGCTGTACAGTGCTTCCATGGTTTCTTTATGGTGAGTTGGGCGATGATATCACATGGTGAATTATTTCATGAAAATAATATACTAGTTGCCTCACAGAGCCAGGTAAGAAGTGCTTCGATACACCAAAATTCAGTTTTACACTGTCCTCGTACGGCATACATTTCCAGTCTTAACAAGACAGTTGGCATCGTGATTCTTACACATGTTAAGTCATGATGCCCGTTAAGATTGTCAGTTTGCTTGCCAGAATCCGAGATAAGTATTTAATGTTTGAAAGAATAAAAAAATAAAAATATGTAAATCTGGTATCTACTAACAAAAACTTGTTAACGTTGACCTGTGGTATGCGTACAAGATGAACTAGGGCAGAGCTCCTGGGAACGAGCATTATCTTGGTATCTATGGTTGGGCCGGCCATCAACATCTTAAGCCTATGACCAAAAGCTGAGGGACAACGTGTGGTCTTCCAATCATGGAAATCTCGTTCATAAATTCGATCCATGAAGAGTTGAAGTGTCGAAATTGTAGATTTGACTAGAATCAACGTCAGATCCGCTGGCTCATGGCTAAATTCCGTTGTCTCGTGACCAATGAGTCCGGATGATTCTCCCATTGACAGGTCACGCATGCATAGTATGAAGAGTAATCAAAAAAGTTTGGACAGATATTGCTCGTTCAATGATGCGAGTCGGTTGATCACTTGAGAGTACTGGAAAAAGTAAAAACCAAGTTGTTTTGCCTTCTATCATTTGGCCCCGGTAAACCTGTCACTTAGGATACACGATGAAATACCGTCATTTATAAATCTCACGCTAAGGGAATTCCGATTACAGGTCTATGGGAACACATCATGTTCACAACAACTCAGTGGAGGAGATGCGAATTATTAATCATCTTTCATCTTTTACTTTATTATTGTACATCATTTTAAAGAACACGATTGCGGCTAACAGCAGCTGCCAGGCGGGAAAGTTGACCGGCGGTAGGAGGATTCGAACCAGCGATCTTCACATCCGAAAGCCACGACCTTATCCACATGATCGCCACCTGTGTGATTCATTGCACAATGCCTGGTCTCATCGTTCACTAGCGGTACGACCGTGTACTCAGTTTCAATCAGGGGAGGAGTGTCACGGTTGGTGGACGACTTTCTCAGTCGAGGAGTACTCAGTAGTGGGACGATTCCAACCTACAGTGTTACAGTTTTGACGATTTGCCCATTGTCATACAGTATGACTGGGCGAATGAACAGGCTATCGGACACAATACGGAACAACCTCCGTAGCGGAATCTTATTACGCATCATGTTTGGAAGTGGAAAATTCGATCAAGGTCATGCAGTGTACTGTTCAGCATATTTCGGCCGAGATGGCAAATGTCTGACTTGGGTATTCAAGATGAGAGTGAATATCCCAAAAGAAATGGAACTAATTATGAGTGCTTCATAAAAGAAAACAAAAATACTGCCGGCCGAGAGCTTTTGCTTCAAGGTTTATTCCATTTTATGAATTTTTTGTCTTAGAATATCAAGGATGGCATTATTGAGAAAGGAGTACCCTTTACGGCAAGTGAATATCAACTATACCAAACCAATTAAACTGTGATGATTGAACGAACTCCGCGTTTACTCTACCGACTGGATGGGTCTATTTTCGCTCAGTTTCCAATAAAATAACAATAGATAAGAAGTGGGATCTTGAATCGTTGCCGTATTTCCGTTTGTATTGGGCTAGTTGTAAAGTCATGACGCATTTCGCGCATCTTATAAGAATTATATTAATGCGTTCAGGAGAGAACAATTGGCCAGTGGCGTTTTGGTCACATTTTATCCTAATTTGGTGAGTTTCGCAATTTCTCATTTCATCCGAATAAAAATATGTACCATGCAACGAGTTGTGAATAAAAAGAGGTCCGTGGAATACTAACAGTGCAATATCATGCATACACGACGGGGGATGGAGACACATCGCGTCCACGAGCCAATAATTTTTGTTGAATGATCAAACTTGCGCATCGTCTCATTTTGTCATGATGGGGCTCGGACTGTTCAAGATCGACAAAATTTGCACGTTTCCGGTTGATGGATTTGTGCGAACTGGCCAACTGCGGAAATCGTCAAACGAGTGTTTTGGTTAATTTTGGTAGAATCTGAGGTATATAACACCTTCGTAATTCAATCATATTGTCAGCAAAATCTGCCTTTCAATAAGTTCCGATTTCTATTATGTATGATCAAGATGTTTTGTGGATCACGTGATTGGAAGAAATCCATTGTCTCACATGTACCCATCAATCACTTGATTAAAAAGACATTACTTTCACTTTTAGCAGGCATTTCAAGAAAATTTTTCAATGCTTTGAAAAGTTCACGAATAACCCAAACTTCAAGTTTGTTCTTGCATATCGTCTTTTTCAACGTGTTGTGAACGAATGAATGATGATAGTTCAATGATTGTGCCCTCCGTCAGGCCATGGAAAGACACTAGTTGGACGCATTTTGGATCTACTAAGTTTGTTGTCTTCAATGCGGATCGACGAGTGAGTGTATCGTGGAGATCAAAGTCACTAGCATGGATCTCGGGGAATGGTCGTTTGCATTATGAACTCTAAGCCAATTTTCTGAAGTTTGAAATGAATTCCTTCATTTTCTAGGAGCAATGCAGTAAAACAATTTCCGGTTTCACATTACTATCGTGTGGTAGTAAAATCAAGAAAAATCAATCGGTTTTTTTGCGTGTCTTTAGTATACAAAACTATTAGCAGTTAAACATCACAGCAGCGACGTCGACAGAAATCCGTTTAGCAGTTCACAAACGAAGATTTATCATCTATCTTTACCGATTAATTGATATCGGACGTCAGAAATTTTTGTGAGACAACGTTTGATGAGCGAGAAGCATTGTTAATGACAAAACCGTAGTTTAGATTGCTGTCGTTGTTATTGTTCTATTGGGTTTACCCTATACCCGCTAGGACGCAGTTCTCGGGAACGGAGAGGAGAGAGACAGGTAAACGTGACCTTGATGCTTTGACTAAAATAAAGTCACCAAATGTACTCAATAGATCAATCATTTCGTTTTTAAATAACTCTATTCAAACATGTTATCAGCATCATCTAACAATGTTTCCCTTCTTTGAAATAAGATCCGTGATCGTTTTGTTGTACGATTAAATCAAACACTCAGTTGATTCCCATCTAGGTTAACGAACGCTTACCTATTTTATTCTTTCTCATGATTTACAGTTTCGAATTTGGGTAGAATTGTTTGTCCTGTTCTATTATCCACAAAACGATTTCCAGTACGACGATAAGTTGAACTCATCTTCCGATCGAGTCAAAGTACAAAAGTTGCGGGAATCGAGCGCAAAAAGTTGATGCCGAAGGTGTACAGATAGAACCGGGGGAAAAAAATCAAAACTATCCCTTCAGTGCGAATCAGTTCTATGTAACCAACATACAAATCGTACGATATGTCTATGCTAAAAGACCCATGACAGAAAAAATCCGATTTGAAAAATGTTCCGTGGGTTGTAACGTTGTTAAGCCGAACAGAATGGAGCGAATGAAGATCAAAATATCTTGGATTGTTTTCGTGCGGGTCGAGGAATCGAATCAAAGTGAGATCAGAGTGCACTTTAGTACACAAAAGCATTATTATAATATTACTCGTACCTCGAAAAGTATATTGCACTGGTCGCCCGTAACCCGCGTGCCCTGGACACGTATGAACAAGGCGATGCGAAGTTTCTGTTTGTCAAATGAGCACGATCACGTTATGATCTCATAATCATCAGTCAATAACAAACGAAACGTATGAAAACAGGAGGACCGTAGACCGTCAACCTCAACCGTGTGTCGGCTAATAGGAAGCATAGCGGACATGTACCAGACGAGACAATCAACTTCATGCGTTTAGCATCAAGATAAGACGGCTAGGGTTTCGTACAACTGGGAGTTCATAAACAAATCGGACAAATAATGAGATGACTGGAAGATCCATTGAAACTGGCTCAGAGATTCACCCATCCTGTCCATCATATAAATACGAATCACTTTGTATTACAATGCGTGAACTTACATGGGACCAGCTTTGGTGTCCTCGCTTAGATTATATATATATATATATATACTTTCAGGCTGCATTCACGTAATGGGAAGAAAATGACCAAAATAATGGAGCTACCGAAACCCGTTCCATTTCGGTGTCAGCATGCAACGATATGAGTGTGCTAATAAGCTACAGTCTGACCTTCAACGGTTTTGATTCGGCTAATACAATCTGAGCAAGTTATGAAAGGGGCTTGAACGTGCAGCGGTTTCCACCAATGAAATTTATAGAAGACATTGAAATAGATGGAAGTATCCATGTTGCTGAACGCTAGTGTATACTTGGATTACAGGTCACTAGTAGTAGCTTCGGTAAAATAAGTAACCTCTCGGTAAGCCTTAAAAATAATATTAGAACAAATGTTCAACTTCAACCCGATTTCCTTCACAAGTAAAAATCTGTTTGTAAACGATGTCCGTCATATAAATAATACTTTATAAATTCGTGCGAACAGATACTGTCGGTACTTGTTGCAACACTTGAGTGTGCATATCACAATTTAGGACCAGAGGCGTATTAGTATACTGCATATAGAAAGCGAAATTTCAGTAAAACCAATCGGTACTCATGGTGATTAAAGTACCATTTCATTTTGAACTATTCCCTTCTAATTGCAAGCGATTGAAAACTGACGTTTTTTTCAGTCCGTTGTCCTCAAACAGTGATCCTATCAAAACCACTGATCAGTTTCACAAATTCCGGATGCTGGATACGTTAAGGTTGGCTGTCAACCCGAATTTAAGCCATCATTAGTTTTGTGATATGATCACTCTCGCCACCCACCTACCCACCCAACCACCACCACCACTCTCCGCACACACACACACACACACACACACACACACACACACTAGCACGTACACATGGACCCGTGTTTTTTCACCGGAAGACGGACAGAAATTCGGCCAGATACATTCTTGAAGCCGTCTAGTATAGCCATAACCACTAACGCGAGCACTGATCGGTTCTGTCATGTTTCCAAAACATCGTATGATCTCCATTACGAATAATGTGACATGCACACGACACTGATCTAGTTTAGATAAACAGCTACGAGGAGTAGATCAAAAAAGATGACATACTGAATGACAAATCAGTAGGTTAAAATGGCCATTTCCGGTGATCAGTTTGGAAGCAACGAGGAAAGTATAACCACCTGAATCAATATGTATACTGTACTAGGCCGTGTATCTTTGCACAGTGCACACCTATCACAATCAAGACAGTTTGCAAAAAGGAGCGAACGAACCACGAAATGAGCTTCAATACATTTTCATGAGCGTGTCAGTTTGAGGAATGAGAATTTTCATCGTTTGTCTGATTGTGATCGTTTCAGTTAGTCAAAATTGTTCTACGGAATCTGTGGACACGTCGATCGGGGAAATATGGGCAAACTATATCCGGAAAGGACACGGGAGCTGGGTACCAGATTCAAATCGTTGTATGTGAACTTGAAGATCTACATTTGGAATCCTTTCATAGCCGGTCAACTATCTCAGTTGATAGCCCACCCATATGGATTGACTCCCGTATCAGCAATCGTGTCATGCTTGGTGGCATCACTAAGGAAAAAGAAGTGGGCAGATAAAAGTTAGGATAAGACGAAAACAAGTTTCGAATTTCAGAATGGAAAACTTGTAGGTCAGTGAACAGCCGAATTCCGAAAGATACACACACATAAATCCTCATTGCTGTCCGTTGTATTACACGAAATAAGTGTTTTTAAGACACTTAGGATGCAAAATGACTTTGGAAAAACAAGTTAGTGAAAACATACAGTTAGAAGAACTCCTACTGAATACCCACATCGGTCCTTCAAGTATGGGCAATAAACAAAATGTCTGCAGTGTTTCAGTCGGTCGGAAGATCTTCGAGTTCTGCGAAAGTGATGTATGGCTGGCTCGTGTGTTTGTAGACCCGGAAAGGGGTTAATGATTCTGCACGTTTGGTCACGAAATTTAATTTTCGAGTCCGCGTCGTAATTTCAGCATCAGTGGTGTCAAGTCGAGTTAAACTTACGACAACAGCACATTTCATCGACTAAAACATTGGAATTCGTACTGAAAAAAGAAGTTAGGAATCCGAATTCAAAAAACTTCGTGTCACATCGGCACTTTCTATCATGCACACCACGTGGATTCGACCGGCTAATTTCCATTGCTTTGATGCGGATTCTCAGGGGTCCCCAACACAATAGTATGGTGCGTTTATGCGAGTCTCTTCATGACGGGGGATAATGAAGCCAGATCTTAAAGTCCCTATCCCATTGTTAGCTTCAGGCCAGGGATGGTTTTAGGAACTAGCATTTCAGAAGTTATTGTTTGGCCCAATTCGTTTGGCTATTTATCGGTTTACGGGACGAGTGCATTATTAATGAACTAATCAGGCAAATTTTTACTTGTCTTACTCATTCAGCCTCGTCACAGAAAAAAGACTTAAATGTACTTAAGTAGAAAAACGAATGACTGTGGAAAATGTTTCTAGTTCGGATAGCTGAGACTGACATTTAGACCTCAAGCCTAATCGAGGAACAATCATCAGTGCAAAATTTCGAGTTAGAAACAACAGGTATTGTAAAGATCGTCAAGGCTGTGCAATCTGTCTTTGCGTACCAATTCTATTTCAGTCTGGTGTCAGGCAAGTTTCTTAACGGAAAACATTTCAGTCTGAACTTCCACTCATCTTGTACGAAAGTGTTCCGGTTTTGTTTACATTGAACAGTAATGAAATGAAAGTTTATAAATATTAACACAGAAGGAGTTTAAATGTGCAAAAATGTTTCGAATCCATTAGCACCACCGACTGTGATTTTCGGCTAACTCACGTAAATTGGGCCTCTTGGATTCCAGCCCGGTAGACTTACACAACTAACTACGGATAAAACATTGATTTTGACACCATAACTCCCTACCTAGACCATAAAACGACCATTTTGACTGGTCATCCGGCAATTATTTGATACACAGAACAGCCTGTACCGAAAAAAATCGATCTACAAGTTCATGTAATACATGTCCCAACCTTCTCAATATTAGTTTGTTTCCGTGTCTGTTCGGCTGGATAATATCTGTGGTCCTCTCAGGGACAACTTTTCGCCGCTGATATTCTACGAATATTCATCTACAATACTTCCATCATACTATGAAGACATAGGGATTCAAGCACCGACTGACTTCGAATGGGTTCCGTCTGAAACGGCCATGTTATCAAACCACAAATCAAATTGAGCCGTATTGTTGTGGAGAAAAAATCATCATCGTACCGTCTGAGGAAAGTTGATGACCTTGATTTCTAATAGAGGACTGACATTTATATGCAATGCTTCATTCACAAGCACTAACGGAAGGCTCACGGTGGCAGTGTCTCACCCAACTCTCTAAACAACATTTCTAAGATCGAGTTGGTGAACTGCATGATCATCTCAACGACATCCAATTTTCGTGGCCCAGTAGTTCTAATGAATGGGCAAAGTTTGCTAACGGTCGCAGAACTTCTTTGTTCCCTTGCACTCTTTTAGCCACCATTACTTGTAATCATTACGCGGGCTTGTAGTCAGCCATCATCTCAGGAATTTCTGCATCTCAGAAAACCCTGGCATTCGGGTGAACGGACCTACAAGCTTCTAACGGAGCAACTGAGGCCGATAATATTCATCATCTATAAGGTCCACAGTGTCATAATTTGACTCTGCTTGCAGGGCATTTATTGCACAACATTCTTTAAATTACCGGTAGAGTTCTTGTTTACGACAATGAGAAGTACATTCTTTTGTGAGGGGGCCTGGCACCGATTTTGATACGATCAACGAACCTTAGTTCACTATGACCTCTAGTATCTCATTTGAGTAATGTAGAGTATACATACTGAGCACCGAATTCGGGACCATGAGCTGTCGTTTTGAAAAAATGAACTTCACTAATCGACGGAGAGCATTTGTCGAAGCACTGTGTGTGATTTTCCGACGGATTCATCACCCAAGCACGCTTTCACCGGTTCACGTGAAACTATGATGCTAAACTGACCGCGGACTGCACAGGTAAGAGCATGTCTTGACAAATGACTGTATAGTGCGCATACTTGATGGGCAGAAAAATCAGGAAACAAAACAGTGCTTCCCAGGTAATATTTTCTTACCATCCAAGTACGCATGACTGTTATCACAAGACAATTTTTTCTTTAAGTCAGTCAAATCGACTCTTCTGAATCACAAATAAAAAAGTAGCAAGAGGCTAAAAGCAACCTAAGCGACATACTATTTGTCATACTCATTGAATCAGAACCAAATCTATGGACCGCCTGAGACCGATATTAGGCCCGGGAAATCGCCGATCATGTGACGCTTCCGGTGGCTTACATAAACTCAGGCAACTGTAAGTTTAATATCGAAACCGCGAACAACTCCGCCTAGATCAGACTGTTTCCTAATCTGCTGTGTTCACCGGGAATTTTTTCATCTTCACAGTTTTTTCAGTATCACGAAAAAAAGCATTTTTACGTCGGACCTATGGTATTTGTTAAGAACAGGGCTGTATGCTATATGGCTCATACCCAGGGTACGGATAGTGGCTTTACAGTCGTTCTGGTGGTTAGCTGTGAATAAACTGCGACCACTTTAAATGAGAAAATGGCAGCGAACAAGTAGAAACAATGTTGAGAACGTGGTGCGTTTTGGAAAGAAGTGCATGAACCGGATTGATTAATCACTGATTCCAAAACGGCATTTGTCGAACTATGTGCAGGTCACCGGATTCCAATGATGGCTGCCTCAGATAAATCCGCATTTCGATTTGGGCATCGAAGTACTAGAATACCCAAGAAAAACCGTGGATATGATGGACAATGGACTAAGTGGATGAGGTATTAATGTGCTCCCGGGCAAATTTTGCTCACGCATCCAGATACTAGTTGCTGCTTCTATGTATACGTATGTATATTCTGGGGCATTCTGCTCTCGTTCCTAAGGTTGGCTCAGCCCAACTGACAAAGAATTATCAACGAATCACAGTTGTGATTCTTTTGTGGACTCTTCGATGAAGAGCTTCCATGCACACTCCTGATGCTACAAACTCGATTCTGGTGAGAAATATATATATATATATATAAATTTTCTTGACTAACTTTTCCATATTCTATGACGTAATCGCGAAAGGAGAACAAAATATGAATGGTTACTCGCTGTATGCATTTAATGTGGGTCAAACGAGATGCGATTCCAAGATAAATCATTATGAATCCGAACAACCGAATCGGAGACAAATACGGAAACGAAGAACAAATGAAGAACAAATGAAAATAAAATGCCTAATATTTATTAAGACCTAATAACCGACTTAGACCTTCAATGTGGGTTGTTGTTTTGTGAGAGGCAGTTTTCTATAATATGAGTATAGTTTATGAAAACTACACGTCATGCAGGTAGCCGTTCAAATCAGATCGATAAACCGGCAATCAACCTAAACCTGACCGGGATTGCGGTTTCTTTTGCCGTACTTCGATCCTCTTCCGACGGTTATTCAGACGTGGCTCGTTAAATAATGGTACTTCTCTTGCAAATGAACGCCGACAGTTCGACATCGAGGAGTTCCACCAGGCTTTCCTAAGACGACACTGAAAGCTTAGTGTAAAATGCAAAAACGGGCACTTTTGTCTGCGAACGTGGTTGGAATTTGTAGAGTTTGTGGACCGACCGTTTGTTGAACAAATCAGGACTCTTTGTGACGGACGCAAGATTGTGACGTTAAAACGAGAAGATGGCTCAATTTGTATGACATTTATTTTTGTTGACAATACAATTTTCGTCTGTGTAGTCTTTATCAGATCGCTGAAACTTTCAGGAGCAGTCCGAGGTGGCTCCAGTCAAATTAGCTCTCAAGAGACCCGATCTTGATTTGAATGATCTGATGATGATCAAAGAAACGTTGATAAACCTCTGTCTCTCCGAAATTTTCATTCAGAAGTCAGATAAGCAATGTACCATTGTAGATCTAAAGAATATACAACGAAATTGTTGGAAATTTTGCGAGACAAACTAGTCATTTCAAAGATAAACCACCGGGTTCCGGTTAACTATTGAACATCGATCGCATCCGTTAAGCAGTATTTCAGTGTGCAAATGAATACCCGTTTCATATCTGCTATCTGACGGCTAGCTTTAGCAGCACTAAGTCACTGGGTTTTGCCAATTCAACACACGTACCTTCTCACCGTTTGCATGGTAAAGTCGTCTATTCTGTCTCTGGGTTCCTGACAATGTCTCCGTTGTACCAGGTACCATAAACTCCTGCCAACATGTATCTTGATGTAAGTGGGAAGGATTAATTCGTTCAAAGACACGTCACGAATATATATGCATATGTATACATATTTATAGAGATATATGTTCCCTCGGTTGTATCTCATTTTGTCTACTGGTCACTTTAGGAAGAAAAGTTGATTAATCTACTCATTTCTGGTGATTCCTAATCATTACACTCATCGTAGTATATGTTACACAAACCTCAGGCGATAGGATCAATTGGACAAAAGGATGACAAGAAAAGGAATAGTAATGACTGCATTTACTAATTGTAAACAACTTCAAACCGGATGCACGCATGTTTTTGTCAGTTCCCGTTCGGTTACACGTCTGTATTTGTGTGAGCATAGGGTCAGGGAAGCTGATGACCAATCACAAATTACTTTCGAATGAATCGAGAGAAAAAATCGATACAGGCCAATGACCACCATTTCCGATTTGAGATGGAAAGACTACGTTACATTTGCCATGTAATTAGTCCTTGCTAAAATGTGAAATCATTTCACTGTTGAATGATTTCGTTGTCTCCGTACGTAATCACGAACGGTGATGCTCCGGAACACTTTCGGACAAGCTCACAGTCGTGTGGCCTGTATGCGTCGTCCTTCAAGACCGTGTGGATAAGAAAAACGTGGCTCCACACTGTGCAACTTTGTCTTTTACCATTACAACGCCATTGTCGGTTAGAAATCAAACAGCATTGTTGAGAAAAGAAAAACATTTACTTACTTGTAAATAATTGACGAGGATGATTGTTTATGACTAATAGTCAGGAGGATTTAAAACTTGACAATGACTAAATGTCTGATCCTTGTAATGGTATTCATTATTCCTAACGGATGAAATCTGACAAGACATTCACATAGTCAAATCTCCATAGAATTTGGTCCGAGACGGATTACAAACATCTTTGAGTAGAATACAAATCTCTGATGACTAATGATTTTGTTTTTTTTGTTGTTTCTGTTTTAGGGCATACGTTTCATAGTCATTGAAACTCTACAAATTCAAGAAGGAAATGACAAAGATATCCAAGAGGAGCCTGAACGCAACAACAAAAAAAGGATAAACTTTTTTTCGTTTCTCAAGGTCATTTTTTTGTGTGGAAATTTGCGATGTTTGCTGACCGTAATTTCCACATTCTGCACAGTTTAAGAAAAGAAAATTCGTTGAATCAAAACAACACGTCTGCCTTCAAGAAAGGTGTAAATATGCAGTTTGGAAACAAAACGGACTCCCCTTTGTGCATATCTTGCAAAACTATACTACAGCGATCATTTTAACGGTTTATATTGATGTCTTTATTTGGGGACTAAAATTGGCATAGGTAAACAACCACACCTCGAGTCCAATCCACGAGATGTGTTTGAGGCCTTTACGAACCATTTGCAGAAGGTAAATCGACGCAACTGTTTCGTCACACGTGGTCAGCAATTTATATCGTCCAAAAATAGAATCCAATGGATCTGATAAACGTCCAACACGTCAGATGATTGTGTGACCTCGAAACCTCGAAGCCAGTTGAGACGACCTATGTTTGTACTGTCAAATGATTTCCGGTGGAATTCGTGAATGAGCCTGGATTTGATTGAATTTCATTTGTCGATGTCAATTTGAGGCTGATAAGTGGTTCCATGAGGCAAGAAACTGACTTCATTATAGTGTAACCTCGTTGATGCACTGGACGTCCGCCCAATTCAAACTCCACAGTGTTTGGTCCATCCATAAATGAATGTCATTTTCGTGATTAGTTTAATAAGTTTAAACAAATTAACTAACTGCCACAGCAACATTGCAAACATAAGGCATAAAAACCCATTTGTTATTCTAATTGCCTGGAATTGTGATTACCTAGTTGAAATTTACAATTCCAACACGGAAAAAGGCCTAGCTTTGGGGTAATTTAAGTTTATACAACTACTATGGTTTTAGTTAAATTAAACGCAACCATATGGGGATTTGTTTTTGGCACACAGTGGTTTTCACAAGTAGCATTTCCTGACCAAACTATCTGCTTCCACGCAGATAGCATATCCTTGGTAGCATTAGTAATTGAAATAGTGATGCGAAGTTCTATCAATATCAATCCCGCACAAATACGGACTGCCAAAAGGCACTCGAATGTGTCCGTCCCAAACTACGCAACTGAAAACAATTAGAAGACCATAGTAAGTGAGAGAAAATTTTGAGCCTTTTTACAAATAATGTTTTTTTTTGGTCGGAATGCACGGAATATTGGACCGTGTGCTTTTTGGATGCGATTGGAATTTACCTTTGTACGTCTCCATGGATCTGATTGGCTGGTTCCGAACATCCACGTGCATGATCCATTCCACGTGACTTTCCTATATTACTGATTGCCAAACTGAACCCTCCTCTCGACGACTCGATAGTACGTCTTGAGCACAGCAAAGAATGTCGCGATCCGCCTTCACAATGCTCAACTATGGGCTCAAAAGCAATTTTTCATTGCTGTTCGACTTTCCTGGGTCCAAACCTGTACCTCAAAGCAAATCCCGGACCACATAACAATTGACGGAACACTTTATTTTGGGTTAAGCATGAAACATTGCTAATCCGTTTCTAGGCCTATTTTCATTCAATTATCCTTATCTCCCTTAAAAATATTCTTATTATATAGTGATATAATGACATGATAAAAAGGGATCATTGAAAGTGTCCTTGTTCGCCAACTTGGGTTTTTAACGCGTTCAGTATGAATTTTCACCGGAATGTTATATGTCATCCTGACCGAACTAATGGGCAAGTAGAATTTTCCTACATTTTCTATTGCTGGTTAAACATCACAAAATATCTGTCTATAAAAAGGCTCGTAGGAGAACTGTTTTCCGACTTTGCTTCGTAATGCCAACAGAAATCGGACAAGTCTAACAACCCCACAGGGTCGGCTGTCATTTTCGCCTTCATGATGGGTCTGTGAGGAGCTTACGTACAATCACAGGACATTCCCGTACGAGTTCACCGTCGTTTATGAATGCCACGAAACAATCGGTATCGGGGCAACCCACGAAAGTGAAAATCGAACATTCCCTGACGGTCAGTGAATCAAGAGTGTTCCGCCGATCATACTCTTATCAGATAACATTAGTGCGAACGCTTTGCGAATAAACTAGAACGTGATTTCCACTCGTTGGGGTATCCGTGTTGTTTCGAGTCCCAAAATCCTGAGTGGAAATCATTCTCATAAGGTTTGGTGGTTCGATTCCATGCTTTGTTCATAGTGACCACGGTCAAGGCCCCCTACGAGCACAAGTACTTTCTAATTCGAACATTGCAGATATCTGTTTGACCAACCAAACTTCTGTTTTCATGTTTGACACTACATTTAAAACGGATACGATAAGCTAAGGAAATGACGTACAATGTTGATTTCGAATACGCCGTGAAGCATCTAATCATCGCTATCAAGAAGGAATTTCGGCGTTTGAATGTGCAATCCTAAGACAGAGTGATCTTGATAGTAAAACTGCGGCCAATTTTGACGATTCCTGAAACGCATTTGCAGTTCAAAACCTAAATCTAACTCTGACTTTCAAGAGCTCGACAATCAGTTCGACATTAGCTTTTGTCAACCCTATTGTTTGCATTCGCAACGAGCTCACACTAAGCACAGAGCGATCGATCTAGAGTATTCTGCTGAAACTTGAAAGTAATGATAGCCTTGGTGCTGATTTATTCCCTACCATATTAATTAGAATCCGCACTTTTCAACTTGTGATCCAGCAAACAAACTTTTCTCATATTTCGTTTGATCTCGGAACCACCCCAGCCAGTTGAAAACCCGTTAGACGGTCAAATCCAAAGACGAAAGTCGACATGTTCCGACTTGTCGATTGATTTTTGCTTGATTTAAGAATATTCGAAAACCGCTTCGCAATCACGTTCAGATTGACGTTAACGATGGTCTGATCACATGTATTGGGCATACAGGTAGTCGGTGTTCACATCTGACGATAAGAGATTTGCTGTACAATCACGTGCTCCGGCTCTTGACGGTGGATCGCACTCGATCCAAACTGTACCAGTATCAGCAGTAGTGTTACTCTTCTTCAAATCACCCATTACTATGACATCAACTGTGCTATGTTGAATGTCATGTGTGAATACTTTAGCCACCATAAGCAGTTTCTTTTCTTTGAAACGAAATGGTTTTCTCTCATTCCTCGAACATAAACCTTGAGTTTTGCGAATCTTCATTCTACCTCTGTTCGTTTGTTTTTTTTTCTATTCACGTTAACAAATTGTGTTTTTCGTTCGAATTTTATCGGTCGCACATGCATCGATGATGCCAGTTGTGGCTAGTCTGACACTGTTCACCGAAGTACTAGGCATCTGGATAACCGATTCTCCGTCCACTGTTTACCATTGAATTTGATCAGTTTTGTTCACGTCCTCGTTTACCGTCAACGATTTGATTTTTTAGTTCAAAGCACTCTTTGACGAAATCACACGGATGCATTCATATTTATTGGGGCACCCGTTTGTCTTCAGTACAGTTTGAATCAACAATTCTCAGATTTTATCATTTAGGTTTAGAAAGTAGACAGTAACTTGCATAATGTTTCTCCATGTTTTGCTTTTAGTATTTTCACTCGCTAATTTCCGCACTCATCCGCATTATTTTACCGGTTGAAGTAAAGCCATTTTGATATAGGTGTTAACTCTTCACAGTTCTTTGCACGTTGTGGCGAAAGAAACACGGACATATTTGCGGATCATTTACCTTTTATCTATTACTTCTTTTATTAATGAAAAGACAATCTACATCAATTTTCAGGAACGGAGCCGTGCCCGACAGAGGGCTGCCAATTGGGGGAAGTCGACCGGCGATCGGAGGATTCGAACCCGCAACCTTTAAGTCCACAGGCCACGACCTAATCCTTTTGGCCACCACCGGGCCTCACTCCTGGAAAAATTCTGATTATAAAAATAAGGAATTGATTTCCATCGTCATGGGCCCAGCGATAATCAATAATTCCAAAAACCTTCTCAAGTTCGGACTTAAAAGTTTTGTAACAGCGTTGCATTTGATTGATTAGCAGATTTTGACGAATTTAGAATTGATCCGATTGTGAAAAGTCTTCGATCTTAACCGGGTTCGAACATACGCATGTATGCAACCGGTCTATGACCGTGTTCAAATCTCATCTACAGTTAGATCAGTTCCACATCTGAAGAGAAACCGAAGTGAAAATCCCGAGTAAATATTCGGACTGCTAAAATGGAATAGAATCTATCCCAAGATTCACTGAAGCTGAACTACTGTAAACATTGCTAACTCATCAAGTTGACCGGTGAAGATCAAGCGATTGAAATCGTGGGCCACAGGTTCGAATCATCACACCATTGGTCAGCTCCACCTGGAAGTCTTCAATCGGCCTTGATTCCCCTTCTAAAACCATTTTTTGCGTTAATGAAATGGAACCAAAAAAAACGAGTAGTAGAAATTCACCTCAGGAACACCAACTTGGTTCGAAGTGACGTATCCCCACCGGAAACAAAGGGATACCAACAGACTTTTTAGCAATAAACGCAGCTGTTTACTTCTTGTTCACATTTAGACAAATAAATGACATGAAAGACGAAACATTCATAATACAAACAGATAAACGATAAAAGTCTGTTTGGTGTTTTGTTGTGACCCGTGAACTGTAGACTATAGGGGCAGAAGACAAACTGTATACCCAAATAACGAGAATGGAAGAGTCATTCAATGACAATGAAGATCGTGTTTAAGTGCAGCCCACAAACCTCCTCAGACTGGAAAATAGGTCGAGTGGGCTTAGTAACAATTGGGTTTTCACATTTATTAGTTAGTTTATTTTGTACCCATGTGAATCGGTCGAATGGAAGCACGATTGGTCGATGCGAAAACCGATATACACAAGCATCTCTAATCGGAGATCAACCCATATGTGAAACAACCGACCCTGTTAAATACGCACGCACACACACACACGCACACACACGCACACACACACGTACATGTGCGCTGGCCTTACTAGGCTGGTTTAGTTTGAATGCGTCAGATTCAACGCAGACTCATTAGTCCCAGTAGGCTGCCCAATCGAGTTTAGCGGCTTCTGGTGGGAAAGTTTGCCTTGCGTGTTTTACTGCTGCTAACCGTAACCGTTTGCATGCCGATATTGGGCTCGGTTTCTGCTGTTCTATGATCTGTAAATCGACAGATTTTGCTTTGTACCGGTGTAACGGCTTAAATTACGAACCTAACAGAGGGAATGAATGATTCTGTGGTTCACTAATCGAATATCGCAAGCTTTCGGTGACACGAGCAGAGTTATAAACTTAATCAGAGGGATTTTTTCAGTTTTGTTCGCTTATCTTATTCCATTTCGTGATCGATTACACAAAGCTAAAATTACAAATAGGTAACTAAAAGAAAAATGGCTTGCCCATATATTTCGAGGGACCAAGCGCACCGTTTTCAAGTAGCAGTAGTACTAGTAGTAATAGTAGTAGTAGGGTTGGTAGGAGTGTCAGTAGTAGTAGGAGGAACAGTAGCAGTAGTAGTAGTAGTAGTAGTAGTAGTAGTAGTAGTATTAGTAGTAGTAGTAGTGGTAGTAGTAGTAGTAGTAGTAGTAGTAGTAGTAGTAGTAGTATGTGGCGTGTCACTGGCTCTTTCTGAGTGGAGATTAGGGCACCGATTATGTCAATTTCCGATTGGGTTTCAAGATGTTTCGCGAATGTCTTTTTGTTATGCGCTTGGTGATTCAGTAAAGTTCAAAATTTGCTCACAGATTTTCAACGAGTTATTGTTGCTTCCATCTGAGACTAGTCAGTCGTATTCCCAATCACTTAGTACCTCGATCAATAATTGTTGTCCCTGGTGTTTTTTCTAGTAAACCAAGTAACATTTAAATAGTCATATAGATTTCACAATAGCTTCCGGATACGATGAGAGAAACACACCGCTAGTGAATTCAGATAAGGCCGAAATTCGAGTCTTGCCCGGTCCGAATGTAAACTCTTACCGGGCCACCTATGGTTTGTGCATAAAACGCGGAGTCGAAAGGGGGCCAGTCAAACACAGTCCTAGTTTGCTGCTCTCCTTCGACTACCAAGCCAGGTCAAACCAAGTCATGCCAAGTAAGCGTTTTATGCATCTTAAAGGAGAGATATTCATCGGTTAAACGTTAATTTTTCACAGTAATTATTCTGTAATGCTTACAGTTCACATATTATTTCAGAACTGTGCCAAATCTATTCGAAATCGCGCCAAAACTAATCAGAGTTGTCTTCGCACTGTTCCACTAAAGTCTCGCATACAATGGTCTGAAACGTGACTTGTCATGTTTACATGCACCCGCTATAAGGTGTACTGAACAAATGTGAACTACCGTACAACTTGCAAGTACATGTAAACTTATCGGTGATCTCGAAATCTAGGCAATGTTTTGTTCTATTCTTTGCCATTCTGATGTGATTTCTAAGTGATTTGAAAAACCGGTGTTTCAATTTCTAAGGGAAGCTAGTAAGATGAAAAATTGCTCAATTCACGTGGTCTCGTTGAAAGGATGGGTGACCAACTTCAGCGATACCATAGCCGGACGAGATAATTCGAATATGGCTGACCTATAGCAGATAAGGTAAGATTACCGTTTCTCTTCCACGTCATGGTTCATGTTCGTCTTTGACCATGTAAAACCGAATTTTTGCAACCAGATTATTTATGTGGTAATGTCCGTGTGCTCCGTGCTCTATTGCTGCGAATATTGTCATCGTCGCAATTTTGCTCTTTCGATCACGGTAATAGAAATTGGCAAACACTTTGACACTCGGATCTTTTGGGCATAAAATCCGTTTTAGTGGAAGCCTTCAACCGTTGTAATACAAAACTTTGACGGATCGTACCTTGAAGGATAAATTAAGAGTATCGTTTGACCATTAAATGACAGTCTACCTCGTACACGTGTCTTTCGTGCTGGACACGCGCACAGGACGAGGGAGTTTACACTATCTCCATCAGGTGAGTTTTATTTCGGCTCTCTACATGTCGGTTGTCTCACCCGCCTAGGTGCATTTGCTTCGTCGTGTTCTTCAGGTGCCGAATAAGTTCAACAGAACTCTGTCGGAATAAGTTGATAGTTTGTTGAAATCTGCCCGCTGAGGTGCATACAAACATGTAACGACCCAACCGCTCACCCTTCTGGCTTGATCCAATGCGTTTGTTTAGTATGAATGTGGATAACACCTCATATTGTCCTGCGTCTGGTCCTATCGATAATGGCCAAACAGTTAGGAGCTTAATTCTCGAACTTTAACAATTCCAATTCGATTTGATTTCTTATTTCTTGCCTTCCTCCCCACATTCAGCAGTCAGGAACCAGCTGCATACTCCCGCCGCCCCCCGCCTTTGTGAAGCCTATGTGCGTTACCGTGGGGAGCACCGGCCAAATCCCACGGAAGTAAACTGGCCTGTTTGTTTTTTCTTCTAGTTCTATACTATGTTGTTTGGAGTACAGGCACGAAACACGGTTGAAGGGAAAAGATGAGAGGCGAGATTCGACATGCCAAATGTATTTTAGGCTGAAATTTGTTGATTCGAATCATTCCAATCCCGGTTCGTTCGAACGCTTACCATCTTTCCGATGGTCGGTATTCGGTTCTTGAAAATGACTCCGCCTGGTTTATCATTGACGAGAGGAAAGCAAGAAAATTAACCATAAGACTTCGTCCTCGAAGTAATCCTTATCAAATCAAGTTTCTTAAATTTGATAGATATGATGTGACACCTCTGTTTTGTTTGTCGAAATCTCGTCATACATATCCATCGGATTTTTTCACCGTTGAAATTGGGCTTAGCCGAACCTTAGAACGGTGTTCCGGAAAGTTGGATGCAGTTGCCCGTGGTTTCGCCAGTTTCCGCAAACTCTTGCTTTTTTTAGATTGACACAGACTTTAGTGAGGTCGAGAGCTTACGCCAGCCTAATGCCTAACTTGTTCTCTTTTTTTTCTAGCAGACGTGAACCGATCTGTTCAAACCGGACAGTGACACCTCGAACACATACCGTACGCAGATCCGCTCCCTACGCCAATGCCAGTGTGATTCCTCAATTACAATGCACTGTTAGGTGTCCAGACTAAGTGGTTGTCACGATGTCTGTTGTTCTTTGTCTTGGAACGATGAGCTTGAAGTGACTGCTAAGAGAAACGTCTTTGGTGTGTAAACCATTAGAGTTCACCGACATTTTTGAAGCATAACTGTTTGATTTGATGCTAGTCTGTGAAGAACAGTCATTTGGGTATTCGTGTCATATAAGCGTGGCTTTTAGCATGAGATGTTATATGGACGAGTGACAATTTACTGCCCATGTTACTGCCTCCTGTGGTAGATTTGCATTCGACCGGAACGGTAAGGAACCTGTTAAGTTGGTATTATTGTACTCAGGAACCGTACTCTCAGAATTCACATTGGCAGTTATTTGTACCCAAACTGAGCGTTAGCAACAGCCCGCGACTGGGCGTTCAAGCAACTCTCATACAAATAAGTTCGACACTTAGGTTGACCACAACTAGGCCTCCGAATTACGTAATATGAACCGCCAACCGAATGAATCACGAGAGCCACGTGATTAGCATGACACAGCCCGAGAGTCAGTCAGAATCAAGGCACAAATAGGGTGAATACTTAAATGTGCTCGCTTGTGTGTGTGTGTGTGTGTGTGTAATCCTCATACGCTTATGTCCATGGTTGTCCAACACGTGCATGCGTGTGTGTGTGTGTGTGTTGGCAGGATCCATTCTCACATAATGACGATAGCATGGTCGAACTCATCAGTGCAGATATATCACGTGTCAGTACTGATTTCCGTGATACAAGCAGCAAATAACCACACATCGATTTGTCTCTTCTAATGGGAACACAAAACACAATGCGGCGTTTTCATTTATTTAATATGCCTGATCTCTCGGTGCTGGCTTGCCAGTTAGGAACGAGAGTTTCTTGCGGTACGGAACAGCGTGAAGTTGGACACGAATGATGAAATGCAAAACTTATCATTGGATTCAAATTGTCACAGTATACGCATGATTGATGTTGATCAATCAATTCTCATCCAGTAAACAACTTACAGCTGTTCCAATATATACCATGCTCGCGAAAATCACGTACCTTCAAACGATTCATTCCGTGCGTCCGAAAATCATCACTCATTAACACTTCCGGTTGTCGATCGCACGAGTAAGTGTTATCGTTCATTTATTAGAGTTTGTTTAAATTATGAGACGGGTCCCGGGGGGACAAACTGTATCCCGGAATGAAAATAGTGACGATGCCTATATATACATATATATATATATGTGTTATATAAATTGCTTCTATAACAGAAATGTGAATGGTTCGGCAATTCAATCTTGGAGGTCACAACTGTGATCGTGTGGGTTAGGCCCTGCCAATCTACAGAACGGCTACCCTGGAAACTCCCGATCCATTCAAATTTCTGTTATACATATGAGATTCTGGTAAGCTCTTAAAATCCGAATATTCAAACACGTAGACTGACTGCCACGGGAGTACCGGGCGCGCATACCTGGTGAGCGACAATAATCGCGAAACCGGTCATGTGCTTCCGGGACACTATTTATATGTGTACAAACTAATATATATATATATATATATATATATATATACAAGAGCAGAGAGAGAGGAAGCTCTACCAACGGGTTTGGATTGAAATATGGCTTTCTACTCAAGGATGCCTACTCAAAATATTAACTAAGGTGAGCATTGTGCATGATATAATGTTAATAACACAGCCTTGTTGGTAGATGTAATGTGTCAGCGTTTCGACTTGTCTTGAGAAAGACTACCCACGGTAGTCGGTACGTTGGCACATTACATCTACCAACAATGCCGTGTTATTAACATTATATCATTCACAATTAAAAGCATCACATGGCTCATCGATTTTTCGATACACTTCCAACATCATATGATCCTGAGCTGAGCATGATTTTAACTGCCTCCATCCCGGGGAATCCAAGCCCCTCACCATCGTTGTTCAGATTCGTTTATCCTATTTTGGAATTTTAGGGTTCCGCTAAAAAATCGAAAGACACTGTGCGATCTGATGATTTCTTTATCGATTGGATATTTTCTAACAGTTTGATGGCGAAAATTGAAAACAAAAATCGTTCTTTTTCCTCCTTCTAGTGAACCGTCAAACCAAAAGGGATTGGAATTGTTCGACCGATTTATGGATACCACCCAAATATTGACATTACATGAGTAAATAAACGACTTTCAGTGATTCAATCAGCAAAAAATACTATTTGATACAAACTATCGAAAGAAAAAATGGTGGGACACATTTCTGCGTACATCAATTGCTAATCCCAACTACTGCATACTTATTCGAATGTGAAGAAACTGTTAATTTTGTGTTGGTTCATTTCAAGTGCAATCAGTCTCGAATGGATTTGTAAAACACGTATTGAATTACGCTTGTAATTTATTAGTTCAAAGCTTGAGCATTTGTTTGGGACAGTGGAGACGAAGAGTCAGATGTTCTGGAACCCAAATGCTTAGTAAACCGGTCTCCCCACGATAAATAGCTCCATTTGTTCTCACCATATCCTAATTGACTGGGAACATACTATTTGGGATGAACAACGACCGAATATGGTTGACTGATTTGTTTTTGTTACCTCGAACTACTACTAAAACAACAGACTAATTGATTTTTTTCGTTTGGTTTACTAGCTCCCGACAATTGATTGTTTGCAGTAACTTTGTACAGTTAGGTGCCTCCTAATGCATCATATTCTAAGTTGGCTTTATCTTATAGTGTGCGTGTTACGAATGTTTTAGTTCATTCATGCACTGTTTTATTGTGTCCCATTAACCGGGCCCGTTTGTGGTCTTCATTCTCCATTGAGTTGACGATGGACGTTGCCTGATTCGGAATGTGAAACCCAAGGTTGGATTTCGACGCCAGTTGGACCATGAGGGACCTAAAAGTATCGACTCTGTTCCCCGTCTCATTCTTAGCACTACTCCAGATCTGACACATGTAATGGTATTGACCTTTTGGGGAAGATCGATTACTCTGGCCGGCGGTGGCCAAACGGATGAGGTCATGGCGTTTGGACGTGAAGGTCGCGGGTTCGAATCCTCCCACCGCCCGTAAACCCCCACTTGGCGGCCCTCTGCTGGCCGCGGCCCCGTTCCTGAAAATTGATGCGAATTGTTGCTTCATTAATAAAGGAAGTAAAAGATAAAAAGATAAAAAATAGTTTTCCCTGCGATTTCCTTTGGCGAGTAATTCAGATTTCGTGACATGTGACTGGGTGCGTTTATTTTGCCGGACACGGGGTTTTGTACAGATCCGCCGGTACAACTCTTTTGAAAGTCTTGCTTTGAATCGCGCACACCACCCAGCAACAATTGATCTGATTTGCTTTCACGTGTATTGTCATATCGGTGCTATTTCAGCACCACAATATGTACCATACATTTCTGGAATCTGGTCGCTGGCTCGAGTCTTCCTCACTCCGTCGACCGAGGAAACATTGTCAACCGACGTATCAGAATCTGACAGGAGATATGTTTGGCTGTAGCATACCAAACGCCTTCTGTACTGATTTCGGGATCACTCTTAGCACCAAATAAAAGTACCAATCTCCAGACAATTACAAACGAGACCCTGGGTCAGCCTGAACTATATTTTACACGCCTTTAATAGTAGGCGGACTCGTGAGTTGACACGTACTAGTTTTATCGACTTTTCACCTATGCTGTCTTGGTTCTGTACGATTTGTGTCTCATTTGACTCAGTGCTTGCGTTCACCAAAAGT
The DNA here is from genome assembly GCA_008360955.1 of Fasciolopsis buskii. Taxonomy (NCBI): domain Eukaryota; kingdom Metazoa; phylum Platyhelminthes; class Trematoda; order Plagiorchiida; family Fasciolidae; genus Fasciolopsis; species Fasciolopsis buskii. The sequence continues at coordinate 277,447 of LUCM01006241.1, forward strand.
TAGTTGGTCTGAATAAAATAAAGAGATGAATTGAAAGGTACCGTTTGCCAGTACATTGGTCTAAATCCCCAACCTGTGGCTGGTGTCATCCATCAACAAAAGGAACTCCCTATTGTTAAAATCTGCATGAGTTTCGAGAGATTTCTGCAATACAATCATGAATTAGATCTTAGATTACAGATTTGATAAATGTCACAATAAAGGCTGCTTGCCTTGTCTTTACTTGTGCTAACGCTCAATCGTCTATTTCATAGATTAGTGAAAACCTTGGTCCCATTTGCAATGCCTACTAGGAAGTAATTTTCCATGCGGGTTAAAATCAACCGGAATATATCAAAACAGTCACGTTACTAGACACTTCCTGATAGAGTGTATTCCTAACTTGGAAACAAAACCTGAAAAAATAGACTTCAGCAAGTTCCGGAAGTGTGGAAGTAACCTAGATGAGAAACGTCTAACCTACGCATTCGTGTCATGTGTGCTCTGACAGCTGAGTTCCGGGGCTGAGCTGTAAAGTGATGGGGTGTTTCATCAAAACTTCAATACCCATTACCTTAACTACGTAACCACAAAGCGTCCTTCAAAGGGAAATCCCCGTAGTTAGATCTGCCTAGAAGGGTTTCTCAACAATTCAATCAGTACAAGGGAGACCACATTGAATGGGGCAATTTTTATCCGATCATTTTTAGTAAAAGTACAACACTGAATTAAAAATTGAAATTCAAAAGCATTGTACAATTGCCTCGGTCATTATCTGAGTCATTATCGTTGGCTTCATCTTCAGCATCCTTATGAATGAATCATGTGATTGATACGATCGATATTGTGCCGATAGTTACGAGACAATTCAACTTCAGTCTAATATAGAAGAGTCACGTTAGTCCACCCTCGAATCTGTCTTAGCCATTAGCAAGACAGATCGATGAACTATGAGGAAATATATGTATAATTTGAGAAGAATCTACCTGAAGTAGAATGTTATCAATTTAAATAATTCGTATGTAATTTTATCCATCTAGAAATCAGCATTGAACACTTGGCAAATTTTTCACCCAACCTGCTGCGGCGCACTGATCGATTTTTTTAAAATTTGTCTTCTTGCGGAATGATCGTCTCATGGACTCTAGAACAAGACACGATTCGGATAGGCTCACCTCTTCCTGCTCTCAGTAGTCAACACTACTCCAACGATCACGTGATAAGCCTATTTCGATCCCCATTGGAGGAGCAAATGAATGATCAAAACGTAATTTAATGACTTTTATTGAGATGTGAATTTTGCTTAGTTTTTTGATGCACAATTCTTGTACTCGATTAAGGAATTTACAATACTAGACTACGTGAAATGTTTTTTTTTCACTGTAGTTCATATTAACCGCATAGATTGTGGTAAGCTCAGGACTAATATGCTCTGTCTGAATCGATTTATATTTCCATGACTTGTCTTGTGTCATCAAACCTGTAAAGATAAATCAAGCTGATCAACTTTAAACAGTTTGATGCAGAAAAGTGACAAATCGTTGAATAAAATCGCACGTTTCTTGGTGTAGTTTGGCATTTGAATCGCGAGAACTTATGAAACGATCCATGAAACCTTTTCTTTCACACACGCTTTTGCAATAACTAACAATTCATCCCAATCTAGTGCTATTTTGCAAGAATGAAATTGAATGTCCACGCCTCATACTGTCTCACCGAAAGTCTGACCAAAAACTTCAGGAATACTGACTGATAAAAAGAAGTCATGAATGAGAGGAGGTCATAGGAAATCTTTCGATTTTTCTTTCATTGGATGAAATTTCTTGTTTGAATTAAATCAAGTTAGTAGTTTGCTTCCATTTATATATTCGCAGGGTTTAAGAGCTTTATACGACTAAGATCAGAATGGAAGCAGATATCAGCTGTCATGAACACAGTCAAAAGATTCATGCAACGAAAGAGTTGTGCAATTCTGTGGTGACTAGGGTGTAGTTCGTTGAAGGGGGGGGTAGGAGATATAGCAACATTGAAGCCCGACCAATAGGCGTGTGCGAGAAAGTAAACTCTCGCATATGCCATGCATTGCAACTTTGGACACGGTCTCCGAGAGGGGAAACGAACTCCGAACGTTTGTGTAACAAGTTGGTCGTGCACCGCCGCATGGATTCGGATTGTCTAAGTGTCAATGATGACTGATTCACTTAATGGGATTCCCCTAACGAGTTTTCTTTTCACTTTTCCCCTTTTCAGATCAGGACGCTTGCAATTCTCTTTTAGAGGAACCCAGACCCCGTGAATGTTACACTCGTATGTTTGTTTTCACAACAGCATCTGCGTGAATGTTTCCAAATATGACATCATATCGGGAAGTTTTTTTATGGATGGCCGAAGTAGACAACAATTCCAGTTTCGATAACGCGGGAATATCGCCCGGGCAACAAATGTTACCGGTGTAAAACAACGTAATCAGTTACTGCGGCTAAAATGCATTTTTTGGAGTTTAGGCGACCGTCGTGATTTATTGAAGAAAAGTGACGATTTTCATACTTTGTAAAATACTCCTTGGATGTGCACAGGTCTTAAAATGTTTCGGTAAAATAAAACTTCAAAACAACCAAACTCACTGGAAAGATAACTAAATGAAATATCAAAATCTGAAAGAAGACAATCTGTCCCCAGCCGCCGTCGTTTGCCCAATGTCAGGCTTTCCTCAACTACCAAATGTTTGACATCATACTTTAGCCTTTATAATACTAAATCAGAGATGATTGTGTCGATAAGAATCGTCCTAGGTTAAGTACTTTTCCCGTAGGTCGTTAAGTCGAATCAAGTAAATATTTTTTTTCCAGAATTATTCGTCATGAGTTACCAATATTCAAGTCACCGTTAGACCACCATGGAAGCACTGAGAAGCCGTTTCATCCCTGGTTGGAATCAATAAAAGTGCATATACTACGTGCCAAAACCGAGAGGTAAACCCGGTTCGAAAAACTATGAATTGAACACGGTCTGGACAGTCTGTTCACAGTTCGGTAAAGTTCATCCCCAGGGTGGAATAATAAGCCGTAACTGATTTGCGCGGATTCACAATAATTGACTCCCGTGATGAATGACTTCCCCATAGGCTGCCTGTGTAACACACATACTTTGATCAGGACTTACGGAGTTTGACTATTTGATAAACGAATGCTTGAAGTATGTGCATAGAACAATAGGCATGTCCCATAGCCGATAGGGTCCATTACACGAGGTGCGCGAGGAGAATCGGAACCCCCGAATCTGAGACTTGCAATAGAATAGAACTTACATGAAAACTCACTGGGTTAGGTGCGGTGCCTGACCCGGTGCCAGCTGAAGGACCGACGGACCGGAGATTCGAACCTCTGACCGTTTTGGTGACAGACGTCTAATCCACCTGATCATGGCCGGTCCGTGAAACTGTTGCCCCTCAGGAACAAATCTGGAGAGAAAACACAGTATGCGAACGATTTTTTTTTTGAATTTTCCTCCCACTCAACCGAACCGAATCGTGTGTTTCTCCGTTCATTGCTTGATTTTCTTTCGTTTCAATACCATGCTTGTTTTCAACCGGATAGGATTTACAGCCCTCCAGAGCAAACACATCGAATTTTTACACATGAACAATATTCAGGCCTACACGACAAATGGATGGTCGTCAACTCGAAGTACAGTTTCCCTATTTGTTAGGACACCGTGAATCCGTGCAAAGCACATCAACGACAGCACCGAGTACGTGAGTCATCAGAAATTTAATGCTTGTCTATGGTCTCATCAAATAATCACAACAAGTGAACCACGCTAGGGTTCACCTAATTTTTACTCAACTTCGAATATATTTCAAAAGATACGTTGCACACTTTCGTATGCTGTCAGACTGAGTAACACCCAGAATCGCGTGTATGCCCAGTGTGAAGCCAGATGATTTCTTTTAAAACCAATGTTTGCGTCTCACTTTGATAGTCTCTTGGTTTCTTCTTGGTTTCTTTTACCATCTCGATTATAGTGCAAACATTTCGTCGATCTGCTGACCGCATTTGTATCTATTCCGATTACATGCACGTGATTGTTTGCCAGTGATTCTTGATGAATCGATCGACCACTGATCGACTTTTCTCGGTTCGCTAGCATTGAGTGCATATTATGTTTTTGTCATTTGCCTTGAAACGAGGCTTATTTTATTGACTCAACAACGATTGACAGCTTGTACCTAATTTTCCTAATTTCTAATCTATTTTTACCGTTGTCAAGTGATTGCTTTTATTTATACGTCATACCAAATCTGTGGTATTTGGTGCGAATGCACTAAACCTGCATCGTGATACAATTAACGCAAATACGATTCAGCTGCCTTGCATTGATAATGTATTTAGGCATAAGGTTAATGGTTTTAGACTTCTGGAAATTTAGTATATGTAATCATTTGACCAGCAGCACATGACTCAGCATAATCGAGGGTGTATGCATCAGGCTCCGAGTTGGCTACTCACTCGGAACGCCTGTCACAATACTCAAAAAGGACCGAGCCAATCTAAGGGAGTTAGCGGAGCTTCAGTTCCAAGCCAACCGTATCCTGCATGCGAATCACACGGCTGTTTGCCTATAGGTATCTATAGTGATGGTATGTACAGTTCGCTCAGTATTTCTAGCTCCATTCGAAGAACGTTCGAATTACTTCATCACGTAGAAAAACTCCCAGTAGGCTGCTAGATCCTGAAATCCATCTACTGCTTTATAGGTTGGACTGTTTGCCCAAAGACTCTGAGTAGAGTCACCTAAGTAAATCCACCCCTTCGGTTTGAGCAAACGCGAATAACGCAGTCCACATCGACTGGTGACGAAACGTTCGCAATCAAATTGCCTAGCTCAGCGAACAAACCAATACCATATATATATATATATATATTGAATGCTGACAACGAAGGTCAGTGACGTCAGTACCTGACTAGCGAAGAATATATTCACATTGCCTCCTCATTCTTATGACAAAATTTTAGAAACTCGCATAAATCTGCAAAACACTACTGAGAATGGCCTGACCCCACAAGAATTCCACCCCCTTCGTTTGGTGAGGGGTTCACTTCCTCGCCACTCCCTAAATGAACAATACACAGTCAGCATCGTGTACACGCCAAAATCAACGGTATGTGAAATTATAACAAACCATCAAAAACACGTGACCAAACGCTTCCCACCCTTTCGTTCTTCTGCTCTTCCCCAATCTCCTTCGCTGTTTGCCTAGTCTCG
>LUCM01006241.1:283386-298725 GCA_008360955.1 Fasciolopsis buskii
TTTTTGGTCCCCATATTCCTCTCCAGCCCTATTATTTCGTAGTTGAATTAATCACCAAGCCAGATATACATGTATCTGGTCCATCAAGCCCATGGACACAACTCGTATGAATGTTTCTTCCATGTAAATAGTGGTCACTAATGTCTGTCCACGCCTCAGGGTGGCCACTCACTCGGAACGCCTGTCACAATACTCCGAAAGGATCGTGCGAATCAAATAGCCCTCTCCTCCGACGAAATCCTATTTGCTGATTTCTCGTGGTGATGATTTCTACGAAAGTGCAAAGTAGAAGAAGACGAATATCCAGTACATCTTCACCGAATGGACGATTTTTGTGGTCAATTTAAGGAAGTTAGCCAAACGTTGGTGTTATTGTCACTATCGGCGGTGTGTACAACTTGCTTTCTATACCATACCAGCTCTAGTCGATGTTGTAAGATCAAATTTAGCGTGCATTTGTGTTTACTTTTAATGACAGTTAATAAAAATCGTTAGCCTGAACGTTACCTATAATGATGATGGGAAAAAAACAAACGAGCCGGAAGAAACGCAAGCAATCAGACAGGTAGATGAACAAATACGAAAGCACACGCACAAACGCAAAACAGACGAAATAATGACAAACTGTGTGTGTTCTTTCATTGTCTCAGCTGTTCATCACCCTCATCCAGCTGATATGTGAAATCTATTTTTCTTCTCATTTGTCAGGCGGTAGCAGTGACGTTTGGACGTGAAGGTTGCGGGTTCGAATCCGACCACCGCCGGTCAACTTCCCCACTTGGTAGCCTCTGTTGGCCGCCTCTTCATATTCTCAAAATGACGTACACTGTTATTTCATTAGTAAAAGACACAAAAAAAAATAAAAGATAAATAATCACCTGAAAAATCTGTGTTCTGTCATTAATCCCTGGGATTGGTTTGAATCAGTTACGCTTCAACAAGTAAAATATATTACTTTTCATCACTCAGTCAAAATACATTCATAGACGGGAAACAAAAATTGGTGAAGGAATACAGACCTGAACAATCAGCTAACTGGTAAGAAAGTTTGCTACTTGAGATTTGAAAAATGATCCTCGAGTAATCAGTCAGTCAGTCACTGAGTCAGTTAATCATTCTGTATAATTTGTGTCAGTTGACCTTCATTACACATGCTTGCGGCATCACTGAGTTGACCTCCTCATGAAAAGAGCAACTCAAGTGATCAATTACTGTTCAAATGATATTTAGTGCAAAAGTATTTCTTAGTCGAAAATGAGTTCCAAGCCATCATTGTGAAGAATCGTTTACAATTACCAATCACCAATTGGTACCTACTTGTTTCTCTTTATAATGAAAACTGTGATTCATAACTTTCTGAACGTTTTTTCCAGTGCACAGAAAATCCTTGTTAAATGTCCGAATTTGATCGGATCCGTGACAGATTTCACCTAACTATTGAATTCTTTACGGCTAAACATTATTAATTTCATTAGGTTCAACGTTGATTCCACAAAGCTGTCATGGGAACAATTTGCACAAACCAAGAGAAAGCAATAAGACTGGTTGCGTTAAAAGGGACAAATAAAATTAGCGTGTTGTGAATGTGACTTAGAAGAATGAATACTTCATGGGGATAATCACGTGCTAAACTGTCCACCCGGAATGTTCAAATATAGCATCAAAACAAAAAGTTACGTGAATCTCTCATTTCATACTGTCTCTCATAACACTCAACTAACAGGTTGAATATTGTAGTTTTCGGTCAGAGTAAATTATATCATTTGGAAAAGACTGACTGCTGTATTCAACTGGTGTCGATTTACGACACGTATCTGCTGTCGGGGCATTTCTGCCACAAATATGAGGGTTAAGTGGAAGAATGATTGTACAAATAAATGTGATTACCAAACCTGAGTATGAAAGAGAGAGAGAGAGAGGGACAGAGGTATACAGGAGATGGATTCGTTAGTTCACTTCTTATGTTCCTTTTCTATTTGTTGTTGAATGTACTGACATGGTATGTATTTGGGCGTGCAGATTGTGATTATAAAAAAGGAATAATTGTAAGAATTCCAATTTGTTTTCACAAACTGACGGAAAAAATTCTAGATAATCAAGTTACAAGTCATATGATTTCTTTCAATAGTGTATCTGTGTCCATTGGTATGGAATATGTGATTGAGGAGTGAAGAATTTCGATCGATTCTAAGATTCGGAAGTATAGCTTTCACCAGTTTGTGTAAATCCTATTGAGGTTGTTAAAAATCAGACAATAACAAAATAAAACAATATTAAATATAAACATCGATATATCTGAGCTGGAGAGGATTCACGTGATTCTGAATTAGCCTTGATTAGCTATTTGAATGTGTTCTGGGTAATATTGTTACATAATTTTGAGTATGACAACAATCTGAGACTTTTTTTACATTTCATGTTAATCTCATAAGTGTGCGATCAATAAAAGCGAATATCATGTGCTTACATCAAGGAAATTACGACAACAGATATGGCTTTTTGATTAAGATGTATTGAGGAGTAAGGAAATGAACTTGAACGAGGTCAGTCGATTCTTGATATCGGTTCAATAATCGAGGTCGGTACTCATGTTTCGTGTGAGGCATGACATCTGAGCTAAGTGCACAAATAAAACAGCTAATTTATCATTCAGGAGCTAGTTGTTTATCATTTCGCTAGTCACTGACAGATTCTGTAAACTTACCGAGACTTTGAAACACATCGAACGAGTGCCAGACTGTGATTGATGTGGCTGCGAGCGCAGAGCTTCATACCCAAAAACACATTCGCTCCAGTCTCACTTTTGTTAGTCATTCACGGGACAAACAACGACTGAAATGTATTCCAAACCATTCGGATCGCTTTTATTAGGCTCAGCTTATACGTGTAGACGAATTATGTTGTGATGCTAAAATCTGCCTATTAGCCAAAAGTGTGAGGACAAACATGCTAGATTGAAATTAATTGTCCAATCAAAGTCTGAATTTTGTGCAACTTCATGGACGAAACGTCATCTATCCTACCCGTCGTTTCCTACAATAAAGAAGACCGAGATGAATTCATATTGGATAATTTCAGTGTCTGGTGAGATCCCTATGAATCCAGTGCGTTTCGTTACAAGAACCCAAAAAATGAAAAGCCCAAAGAAATCGGGGAAGAATAAAACAACAAGCATAGTAATGGAGACCACCTATGACACGTTTCTTTGTTTTGTTATTTCTCGATCACATGTTTTGAGCCAATAAAAGTACGCATTGGTACAAATAAAAGTTATTGTCATTTCATTTTAAAGGCTGCAGTCCCGTTTGTGATACTTCTCGAGATTACATCATCATCATCGCTATCCGAGGTGAGCGAATAGGTATTCCAAATCCCACGTTAAAAACAACTACCAAACGAAACTGACTATCAAATTGACAATACAACTTCCTCTCTAGTCGTGCATGCAACCGTATCACCAACCAATAACCGCCCGCATGCATAAACTACGGAGAATATCTTAAAATCAAATAGTTTCTCAGTCTAATCCTTCTTAAAGAAGGACTATCCTGTTTACAAGATTGATGCACTTTCATCTAAGTCCTTATGAATGTCATTGGTTTTAGAGTACTTGAAATTGGTGCACGGAATGCAGCCAGTCGTAGTAACGAGGGGAATGGAATTATCAACAAGCACTGGACTGACGTCGACGCAAGCCATACAACTGAAGATAACGAGAAGACCAGGACTGACGGGAAATGCATTTAAGTTTTATATGCAACTTATACATTTACATACAAAAAAGGAGATTTCCTGATTGGTGGAATAGACTCCGTCTAATTACCTCTGAAAGATGTGTACATTTGTACCGTCATGGTTCTCATTGGCTAACCCGGACGTACTGCGCCAGACGATATCACGTGAATTGCAGGTAGACTCACCTCAGTTTCTCCCAAGTTCTTGACCTGCGTGATCGAAATCACTTTGAAATGATACCAGATTTCCTCGGTCAATCTGTTTCACTATGACATTTTTCTGTTTTTACTGTAAGTAGTATCGTGAGTGGGCGAGAGAACGAAATTCCCCAGAAGCACATGATCGTTTGGCGGCTGTTTCTGCTCACCTAATGTCTGCACTTAGTACCTTCATTTCGAGTCATCTTTGTTCTGGTACACCTCAATATTGGCTTTTGCAACGGTATCTCATTTGGATCATTTGATGATAGTGAGTCAATTTGTCAACCATTACGATGATTATTGGACGGTTTTCTTTGACTAGTCAGGGCTAACCTTCAGAAAGAAGACACGAGATCTTACGTTGTCGGTTTTCATTGTACGTGGTAACTGGTCAGCAGAGGGCTGCCAAGTGGGGAATTTGACCGGCGGTGGTAGGATTAGAACCCGTGACCTTTACGTCCAAACGCCACGACCTTGTCCGTTTGGCCACCGCCGGCCACGATCGGTCCGCGTATCACATGAGTGTACTCAAAGGACTTCAGTCTCTCCATGTTATTGGTTTGCAAAGAACAAAAGACGATCACGTGGCTTGGTTGACAGAGCTAGAGCACAGAGGTTTAAAAAACTCATTCCTAGAATAATTCCTGAGGAAGAATATGGAAGAATAGGCAGTAAGGCCAAAAGAAGCATGTGAAACAGAGAAAACCGTTTGCCGTCGTCTGCCTTCGAAAGATGACGTGCACACCGAAAATGTCCAACAGAAATTGTTAAGGAAAATCCGTCAGACATCCTGCATTTTATCACTAGAACCTCTTGTTCAAATTCTACCGGACTGTAGATTTTCCACAAAAATGATATGGCGATCAATTTGTGTGCATTCACTCACCGGATCCCGTGAGATTGGGTGTTTTGACATCTTGACCAAGTATCCGTTTGATGGCATCATGCTTCAGTACCACATGGATTTGTTTAGATCAGACACAATTAAGCTTATTGCTGATGCGATGTTTGTACTTTCGGTCGATCTCACGGTGAACCTGCCCGCTACTGTGCGCGTCCCTGGATTGCAGATGGGAGAACGGCCATCATCCAGGTGGTTAACCGTGAATAAGGTGGGCTTAAGGCCACGGAATAAACGGTCATGCATAAGCGGCGACAGTGACGAGGGCGTGGTGGGTTTTCGCCTGGCAAGCGAATTTCCTAAAGAAATACCACAGGAGCCCGCTGGTGGCATTGCGAAGTGGCATTTGTGGCTCACCAATCAAATGACGTCACTTCGCGTGTTTCACTGGCCGGACAGGTTTTCCGGAAGAGGTGTGTAGACCAATCAACTGTCCACCCGCTCGTCTGGAATGATTCTGCCGCATTGCAGAAAACGCTTGGCTGCGCAAAGGCTAGAAGTGCACCGTCGAGTAAAAAGGCCTACTATGGACCGGATGACTGGATAGTACCGTAGCTCACAACACACAACTATGGATATGACTGATCTTTGCACGAACTTCGTAGCTCTTCTCTCGGTTGCAAAATGATCTTCCACTGTATACACCTATTTAATACTCTACTTATTCGTGTTATTTCACCTCGTTTCACCCTATTTCCTGGCATTCTTCGGGAATCGCAGTTGGCCATGCTAATTCTTGTGTCACAGGGGATAGGTCCTGTTTCCGTTTTACTGAGTTCGTTCTCGGATAACATCCAAATCTCACCGAACCCGCTTCCATCGGCTAATGTACTTCTTCGGCTTCGATGTCCCTTCAGAATAACCATATTCATTGTGCGAACACTGATGCACGTGGGTCAACAGGGGTGTTCATCCCGTTCACTGGAAACCCTAGCAGTCGATGTGTTACATCCGAAAAAAAAAATCCATTTACGACTCCAGCTCTGTGATCCGACTGAAATCCCCACCTAATCCTTCTGTAAAGTTTCATCTGCTTCTTTCTGGCAGCCCTGAGGTTGTGGCTTTTGGTAGTGCTGGCTCTGGTTTGGCTCTCAATTAGAGAGCTGAGGCTGAACTAATTGACTAGATTCCAGTCAACAGCCGACTATGCGCAGTGAGACCTAGAGGTTCTTGCAGAATAAATAACTGTCGCTCAGATAAACGTAACTTGTTTGGCGTCTCAGCGTGAGCATCAACAAATTGTACCCCAGATGCAATTAAAGACACTTTCTATCAAAGGCTGCACGATCAGTCATGCACAACTCCCGTAGGATGATATCGTGATTTTGATGGGAAACATGAATGCTAGAATGGGTCGGTTGTTCTTGAACAAGATGCATCTAGGGGACCCCGTTGGTCAGGATTCCTGTCATTCTGAAAACGGGGAACCGTTGTTGACATCGGGCTCAGATCATCAATTGTTTCTCTTCGGTACTTACTTCATACGTTTCAGTCACCGGTATGCCACCTGGCGCTTCCCTGTTCGAGTCAATCGTGGACCCAAAGTGACCACATTGCTTCCAGCTGCAAATGGCAGGGTTGTCCGACCACGCGTTAGTATACATTAGATTGCCCATGTGCTCTGGTGGGCGCTCAAAACGCACGGTGAACGATGGATTAGGTTGTGACAAGCTATCTGATCCGATCCCCCTATCAGTCTTTCGAAACGGAAAAGCTAGGATTTGTCACACCTCAAAACATCAATGAGCACTGGTCGTTTATCAAGAATGCCTTGCATTCTGCTGGCTTAGTTAGTTGTGGCCTGACCTGTCGTATTTTGACAGTCTGGATTTCTGCCGAGTCACTGCACCTTCTTGACTCATGCCGGTCCATCTCAGTTAGTAGCGAACACAATGAAACACGGCTAGCAACAAGAAGTGAACTCAAAGCAAGCTCGTGTAGGGATCGCAAAATCTGGTAGTCTCGACGAGCTTGGAGGTGGAACATGGCATCGATATGGGAAATCCCGACAAGCTGTTTCACCGCTTAAAAAAGCATTAGGTATGAGCAAAACGATCCGTGAAGCTGACGGTTCACCTATCCACTACCTGCACCCATGTCATGTACGCAATTTCAGGTGCAATTTAGCCAGCCCTCAGCGTCAACCCCTCTTGCAGCTATTCCAGTAAGCGTCCGATGACCTGTTACAATAAATCCACCAACTGAGGTGGAGATCCCCAGGTAACTTCGAGCCTTGGGACGTCACAATACGTCGGGCTCTGATGGGTTTTTCCCAACCTTATTTAACGATGGAGCAATAGAACATCAATTTTTGATCTGGAAGATTCGGTACCCCGTGGATGTCCCCTTTTCGTGGGGAGGTTCGATTTTTGTCCCCAATTGTAAAAAGGGCTTACGTAGAGACTGCGCTAACCATGGAGGTATTGGCTTAATCCCCACAGCGTAAAAGGTGCCTTTGCCCGTCATTGTTCGCAGGTCGTACAACATGCGTGAAGGGCAACCTCGTGAGGAACAGGCTGGATTTCACGCTGATCGCGAATGCATCGACCAAATCTTCACCCTCCAACATCTGTCGTAGCACCGCTCTAGTTTCCAAAGGCCTGGACATTCGTACAGCCTTTCCTTCTGTTGATAGCTCTGTGACACTGTTTGTTGAGAAATTGAGTATTTAAGATATATGTGTCGGTCCTCGTAGAGTTGTACTGTCATACCTTCAATCGGGTTAAGGGATATGGCCGGTTTTCGCCGTCCCTTCGTCATCTCCAGTGTAGTACGTAAAGGCTGACATACATCCCCTCGTTTATTAGAGGATTTTCTACCAAACGTTTACCTTGTCTTTTGGATGATAGAGTTGATCTCCTTCCAGGGCACAGAGTTTTGGACTGAAGGTATATCAGTGATATCGCCTTGTTAAATGACAATGCACAGGCAATTCAACGCGCGTTAGACTACTGGGCGATTAAGTTATTTGCGTAAGGTATTCACTTTGCCTTTTCCTAGTGCAAAATACTTCTTCAAGACTGACAGGACTCTCTGCCTGCACCCACTCTTTGTGGTGACCGGTTAGAGGTAATCAACAGCTTCAAGTACCTCGAGAGTCTGATCACACCTGACAGGGGTGTTGGGGAGGATTTCACGTTATGAGTTATGAAAGCCAAAGCAGCTATCGTGAGCCTACCATATTTGTGATGCCACCATGACGTCCGGCTTTCCCTCAAAGGAAGGACGTACAATGCGACATTTCGTAGTGTTCTTCTTTAACGTTGCGAGACCTGGCCTGTCCGTGTTGAGGATGCCTGGTGATATTCTGACTTTTCGTTTTTGACGATCGATGTCTCCCGAAGCATTGCTCTAGTCCAGTGGGAATATCCGGTGAGGAATGACGAGTCGCGTCGTCGTGTGTTGGGTGCAGATAGTCGTCCTCTGACTGAAGTAATCGCACTTCATTGAATTCGATTGTTTGGATACGTACTGTCTATGCCTATCCATCGTCTACCTTTTCGTGCTCTTTTTGCACCTAGTGAACAAGGCTGGAGGAAGCAACACGGCGGTCAGACCATGAATTGGCGTAGAGGTTCGAAGAAATTAGCTTCGGCTTTGGCCTCGGTCGATGCTTCCCGCCTTCCTGGTTGGGGATCGAGAGATGAGAATTGTTGTAGGTCGGAGACGCCGAGAGATATGGCTGAGAATCGAAGTCAGCGGCGCGAATGTTTTGCGGTCCGCTTGTAGAACTGTTCTCTCTCAACAACAACTCGAAAGCAATCAAACAATCACAAAATATATTCGGTGAAAAACAAAAGACAAACGTTTTGTTTTCCTGTAATAATTCATCACTCAGCTCACCATAAAGAAACCATGGAAGCACTGTACAGTTGTTTCATCCAGCTTGTCAGGAATCATCAGCAGTGCATATCCACCGCGCCCCAACTGGGACGCGAACCCGAACAAGGACGAACGATTCTGAGTCGAACGCCTTAGCCATTACGCTACCGGGCAGGCTCTGAACGATTTGCTGAACTTCACCAAATGACGTTGCACCTATCCGTCACTGATTTGCATGACCACTGTCCGCTAGAGCACAGCTATCGACCCCTACTGATAGATGACTTCTCTGTAGGTAACCTATGTACGACGAAGGCTTTGGATGTGACCACCAACACGTACCAATTTGTTTTTTCCGTAGTTCACTAACCCCCTCCCTCTGTTTTTTCCCTCTTCTACAAGGCCGAAATTTGCTTGAACGTTCACCCTGGTGGACTGGACTGGTGGACTGGTCCGAACACAACGTTTTCTGTGATGGAAATGACCAGCTGACATTTCGACCAACCAGAAGCAACCTATCCTAAAAGTCACCTTGGTGACCGAGATGTAAGCGGTGAGCATACGGAGAAGATCGTTGTGTTTGAACGTGGAGGTCGCGGGTTCGAATCCTACCACCGCCGGTCGAATTCCCCACTTGGCAGCCCTCGGTTGGCCGCGGCTCCCTTCCTGAAAATTGGTGTACATTGTTGATTCATTAATAAAGAAAGTAAAAGATGAAAGATAAAAGAAAAGAGATCATTAAATTCCAATCATAACGTCGTTTTTGTTAAATACACATATCCAGTTGCACATAACATAATGTATTAATTTTTTTCGAATCACTTCAAAGGTCATTCGAGTCTTGTGCTTGAATTGTGTCCAAATTCTTGAACTTTCAAAGCCATATTTGAGTCGTGTAACAAGTGGGAAATTACTTGAACGTTTGTCCTATTACTCTCTTTTATTGGTTCAGCAATCGATATAAATCATAGTGCATGAAGCCACTATTTCCTTCTGCTATGGGTGATGGTATTTAGAGGAGAAAAGGTGAAATAACTAAAAATGAACAGGTTCATTACGTTGCTTTTTTAGAAAAACAAAATATCCTTATCTCCAAGTGTTGTTTTTACATTTAGCACATAACGTTTAATTCTGCACTGTAGTTCATTCAGTCAGTGCACAGTAGCTCACATCTGATCGAGAATGGTGACCATGTGGTGTCAAACATGTCAGTTATCCCATCCCCACAGTCAGTCTCTAATGCGATTCGACAGCCTTTCATCGGTCTCCTTTTGATTGTGTGATGATTATGAAGAAACAACATGTCATTAGTATAAGTATTATCATTGGGTTTTATCAAATTGGAGAAATTCATCGAAAAACGTAGTCAGAACTATCGACCAAGAATGTCTGTGCAGCTACACGATCTCCTTTACATTGTACATTGCAGAAGCACAAGAACAATGACACTGACGGAACGGTCAGGGGGTTGAACAGCTTTCATTTCTCAAAATTTCCAAAAAAGGAGCCTGCAGCGTCAAAAGTCGACACTTCAGAATATGCGATCGACGTATTGTTACAGTGAGATAATCTCGATTGGTGCTAAAAAACCAATGGTTTAAACAATCGAATGCACCAATCGAATGATCCTGACGAAGTGTGCCAAACAAAAGTCTTTTATGCACCAATCAGAAGAAGATAGTGATGCGGTCAAACGAGGCCACATCGACTACACACAGAAAAGAGCATGGGATCGTTCAAAGGCTGAGAATAAGATTTGTTCAATGGCACCAGAAATACTACTGTCGAGTGAAGTGAAATTTGGGAAGGTGTCTTCGAACCCATTGCAATCAGACTAATGAAATGACTGGAACAAAAAGGGTACAAAGACTTACTTTTGGGTAACCTCACACTCTCCACAACAAGCTTGTCAGTTGCGTTAAAACAATTAACTAAACGATATCCAGTTATTCAACCGCTTTTCCAATAGCCGAAATCGTGAGAATTCAACTGTGATTTGGCGCCAAATTGCGAAATTTTATGAATTTACCCGCAAAAACCCGACCACGAGTGAAACTTTGATAATTGGTTAAAAACTTAGTAGATATGTTGATTGCTGCAATTTGTCCATCTAAAACGAAGTTTCCGCAGTAAATTACTGTATTCACTGGCATTCAAATCAACGAAGATTAACAATAGCATCGTGGAGACAATGATGGATTACTAGTATCTGGGCCTAGAGAGGATTTTGATTTCTTCCTTCAAAGGAGCAAACGCGCAACTGACCAATTAGAGTTGTGTGACGCGAAATCAATAATTAATAGGCTATTGACTAGTTGTTGTGAATGACTGATTTTGAATTTCAGCGTCTGTTTCTTTTGTTCCTGTCGCTGTTTGTTAGCTGACCCATATGGTTACATGTGTCAGATCACGTGATCTTTTAGTCAGATCCTCTCGTGGTTAATAAAATTTGATCACTATCCGTAAACTGCAGAACTTCCGGGCTCAATCGATTCAAAACAACGCGCTATGATCGTTGCTGTGAGGGTAATGAATCATTGGTAAAGTGCAAGTGCAAACATCTCCCAGTCCGGACATGAGCACAAAACTGGAGTATGGATCTGCAGTCTGGAACCGGAAATATGGTTGGACCTAGTAGGTCCGGGAAACTGGCAGTTGCTCCGATTGGATCGCGTACTTTGTTCGAATGGGTTCTTTTCAGACAATCCGCAGAATCAAAAATGTCGTGTAACTGATAGTCTTACTCCTTCTCCCACCTCCACGACTATAAAATTTATTCGACATGGTAAGAATTAAATCAATTTTCGATTATCTTCCATAGGTTTTGAATGTGTAAAAATTTCTTTTCGATCTATCGCTTCAGGCATTTACACCTGCAGTACTAGGTAGCCGGGATAAAAAATGTTTAACCGTCGCTTGTATCGAGTGAGTGAGTGAGTGCAACAAATTTCGTAGCTTTGTAATCGACTGGAATTTCCTGGTCCGAAGTATCGATATGAAAAGATCCATGAACGACAAAGTGTGAATGACGAAATTCCAGTGCAAGAGTTTGCAAATAAGATCAGTCTGAAATTTTACAGACTAGACACTGGACATCCACCAGGCATCATCGGGTTTATTTTCCTGGGCAAATCAACAATCGAGGTTGGACAAGATTACTTTGCTTATATAACTCTGACTTTAACAGTCCAACTATGATGGATTCGGCAGTCCTGAGAAATCGTTTGCGTTTCTCTCTAACATTAGCCATCCAGGTTGCTAAAACTTTCTTGAAACCAGGTGCCAGATCATTTTGTCAACCACAACTGACTACTAGATTTTGACAAGACAAAAATTCAGAAGACAATCAAAACAAAAATCTTCTCTGTATATTTCCGCTCCCCAAGCTATGTCATCGAAGAAATTTGGCACTGGAATCATATTCATGAAAATTTTGACTCGTTTTATTCTCAAAGCTCTTAATATTTCAAATAATGTTTATGTTCCTCATACTAGCTGACTGGGACCCACATAAATTGCCAGCTTGTATGGGTTCGTTCTTAATGGTTATTCAAGTCCCTACGTGGCACAGGCTTACTTTACTTATCGATCTGTATGCGTTAGTACGCTTGTCCTCTTCTGACCTACTTCAATGAACGAAGCAATTACTGACGAGAATTATCCATAATCTGTGTATTGTTCTCAATTATTCTCAACGAGATGGGTGTTATTGCTTGTCTTGATTCGCGATTTGGTCCCAGATAGTAGACGTTATCCAATAAGATCGGGGAAATGAAACATTAGGTCGATGAATGGTAGAACCGTCTACGTGAGATGTACTACTGGAAAACGCAAATTATCTGTTAAAGTCCAGAAGTGTAGTTTAGGCGAACTGATTGGATAACCGAAACTGAGTATCTGGAAAATCTGTCAGAAAAATCGAATTGAAAACGACAAATAAACGAATACAAACACGGATTCTTAGGACCAACCTAATAAATTTTATCGTTACAAAATAATAAAAATTGGCAATTTGTCACCAAATCTGTTTGCAAGTTATGACACATTGATCTCCGAGTTTTTAACGCACTCATTTTATTCGGTTCGCCAACAATCAATATCGATCGTGGTCGTGCCAATCCAGTTGACTCCAGTTCTCATGTTTACGGATTCCGGTCACAAAATCTGATTCGCAGTCTTTTTGGTGATTTGAACTACGGGGAAGCTTTATTTGAATTGAAAATTTTATCAAAATTTTTTCGTAACTGTGTCGCTAAATTTCAGATTTATGCACCTAACGCTTCCCTGATTTGTAAAATCTGGTAACCGCATATCTGTTCAAAAGTGCTGGACTATTAAGCAGACAATGCTTTTGGTATTTCCAAATGACTGTCTGGGAAATTTTTGAGGAATTTTGATATAATTCTAAGACACATCAGAAAATAATGAAGAACCATGGGCTTTTGTCTTTCCACATCTAATATGGTCAGCAGTGAGAACTGGTGCACTATCAATAATTTCTACATGAACGCATGGTCATCCGTGCCTAGGACCTAACTGATAAAGTCACCAACATAGCAAGACACCCGCGGTTACCACAGACATCGTTTCCAACAAGCCAGAATCAATAGATCAAAATTGATAAAATGACCAGAGGAAAATATGACCATTCATTGGTGTTTGTATGCTCTGCTGCGGTCCTTTCCATTTATCAATATATCAACTAGATACAGGGAGAACGTTAGTTGAATTCGGTGATTTCATAACTCACATCGATTTGTGAACATACTAGTTAGACATTGAGGTTTCAACTGCAATTTGAGCTCAAAGATAAAATAGCCTAATCGATATGAATTTTCATCTCTGACCTCCGGTTTCACAATCCGGAGTTAATTTCAACAATGTTTTATTTTGACCGGTTCGTTTCTGATTCCAGCGATGATACAGTCTTACATATCCCTTAAATTTGCATTAAATGAACGGTGAAAGTAGCTCCAACCAGGTTCAAGTCTCGACTATGGCTTGACTATGCGTGGATATCAGTTGGACGTGATGATTTGCAATCTGCACTCGGCAGTCGTCAGCATGATGGAGTATGTTCTACATTCAGAATTTTCCCACCCCCTAGAATCGGTTCTTCATTCGACAGTCCTAGAATGGTTTCACCTGTTTTGTGAATTGATATCGGTTGTTATGCAACGAGGAAAGTGAGTAAATGTGATGATCAAAATCGATTGTACTTGTTCATACTTGGTCTAAATCTAGCTGAAACTTTGCATAACTCATTGGGAATTCTCGCTCGACGAATTTATTTGATTTGTCAACAGGAATGTGCGACTGAAAGCCGCGTTATCGATATCAAAGTTGTCCTGAACAGTTTGCCGAGAATTAATCGCCCGGCAATTATGATTTATAAGGCTCATCTCAATCGTGGCATGTCATTTCAACACTTATAAGAATGAATAAAATTTATTACCACTTATTCCCTCCGCTAACTAACACGAAACCATACGCACCGCAACTGTGACTAATCACTGTAAGGCCCATAGAAAGACTTCGAGACCCTCTCAGTTTGAATCATTCATTCTGATTCGATAGAAAATGACAACACGATCTCCACTGTTCACGATTCG
Organism: Fasciolopsis buskii; assembly: GCA_008360955.1. NCBI lineage: Eukaryota > Metazoa > Platyhelminthes > Trematoda > Plagiorchiida > Fasciolidae > Fasciolopsis > Fasciolopsis buskii. The sequence goes on from LUCM01006241.1 coordinate 297,657, forward strand.
CTGTCATATTCTTTGTTGTCTCAAGTCAGCTAATTGACGAGTCTTTCGAACCCCAACCACGAAAGCAAGGCACGCACTTTATCTGAGTTCGCTGTACAATTTTCCTTTCCACGTTGCCACCTCATCTGTTGACATCCACCTGACTTGCTTAACTCCGAATGAGGAACGGAAAATATGGAAAGTTACGGCGAACGAGAGTTCGTGATATGCAATACGTGACCCATACAACGAAATCTAATAAGCTGGATGGGCCATGACAAAGTAGTCGCAGAGCCGGCACCTAATACTCGATTCCTAAAGTTCACACTGCTCAAACGGTCCTTCCATTTAATCCTAACAACCGTAAGGAAAGAACTTTGTGCTCTCCTTTTGGGATGAGTGACTTGCTTCGTGATAACGGGCCGCGCTGTTCGTTCCAAATGTCACGAAACAAGGATAGTTGATTGTATCAGGACTTCGCCACCGAGCCTGAAATCAGACCAAACGATTTCCCTTGCTTCAATCATCAAATGTTCGAATCTACTTCCGCCTCCGTTAGGGAATCGAGTGACATCAAGGATTTGCAATTGTTGTCCTCGGATTAACTGCGTCATCTCCTAGTCAGCTGATCTGCTCTTGGAAGTATTCAGCGCAACAGTCCAACATGTGCTCTTCGTTATGAACAAGCTTTATTTCTGTTGTGTAGAGCTTCACTAACCGAAGTTCGCCTCCCGCCGGTGTGGCATGTAAGATTAAACAAATTTTGGCTGTTACTTGAAGTAGCTACTTATTCCATTTCTTCCGCTACCATAACCCACGAGTTTTCACAATTATTCTTAGGGCTTGTCGTCAGATGAATCTGTAGATGTCGTCGCATCTTTTTCACTTCCTTACAGCTAGGGAGCTGAAGATTTTGCGTCTCTCTCTCTCTCTCTCTCTCTCGAGAGAGAGAGAGACTCATTGATTTTATGTACACTGGACTTAGGACTGCAGACCAAATCTGTTACCAAGTGGATCGCTTGTTTGATTTGAACCTAGCCCTAATCAGCAATGCTTCTCGCCGGAGTTCTTAGCTCGTCCAGTTTGTGTT